>CM068749.1:15168133-15383939 GCA_035084275.1 Hydrolagus colliei | reverse complement strand
TAGATTTTTATACATGTGCTTTTGTATGTACATATGCTTATTTTTCTCCACATAGCAAATATACAGTAATTCCTATTTGTGAGAAAATTTCATTGATGGTGAACTCAATAAGATTTCAATCAGTGATGAAATTACAGTTTGTCACCCAGTCTCTTATTTGAGGATTTTTCCAAAGAGTTTATAGTGTGGATTGAAACTGCCTTCTTCTGGTCATTAAATATGAAGTCTAAAATAATTCAAGTCTTATTTTGAATTATGAAGGAGAAACTAGCTATAAACAAAATTTTAAGTGATTGGAGTATTATTGCCAAGGCAATGCATGATAACCTCGTGAAAAGATTGAACCCACAGTATTTGTTTACTTGTTGAACATTTCTTGGACATGTTTTCAGCCCTTGGTTGGTATTAAGCATAATAGATTATTTCTGTAAAATGGAATATTTATATATAAGTTTGTCAAATGATTTAAGTTGTGTATATTTTTCTAATTGTAATTTTGGTTTGAGTACGTTAAATGTTTTGTAATTATTTTGTTTATTTTGAGTTTCTTTAAAGTAAGCAGAATCCTTGTCCAAAATTTTAGACAAATTACTAATTCCCAGTTTTTACGAGTATTGCTCTGTAGTTATCCATAAAACCCATATTGCACTATAATGTACAATGCCCAGTCAAGTACTGTGTAGAAATAGGAATTGACTGCTTCAAACAAGAACATTGGGATGTTAGGTAAAATGATTGTAGAATTTCTATTAGACTAACAAACTTCTATTTTAAAAATACATTGTTAGACTTATGGCGAAACAAATTCTACTCTAATATACAAATTAGGAAAGTTTAATATATTGTACTTTTAAAAATATAGTAGAAGGCAAACATGAAACGGGACTTTCGATACAAAACTTTCATAGCTCAGTAGATTATTGACTGGTAAGCATTAGACAGAATAAATATATAAAGCACTTAAGGAAAGCTGTGAAAGGTATTTGCACAAGTAAACGTCTGCTCCATCTGGAAACTTGATTCTTATTTGTGTTTTAACAAAATAGATACACTGTTTACCAGAGATGGTTTTCATAGAGGTAGAATTAATTCTTTGGCATATGGATAGAAGAGAAATTATTTTGCAAATACAAGTAGCTTTAAAATGTTAATTATGTATTAACTGAGAATATCATTCTTTCAGTTCCTGTTTATTGCTGGTAACATTCCTTATTATTGTTTCAAAGATGTAATGCTAAACAGATTAATGCTTGACCATCCTGTGATTTGGAGTATTTTTAAGATTTCTAGGTTATCACAAAATATTTTTTAATTTGTGTGCATAAACTTGAAGGTTACTAGTGCTAAAATGGAGCATCTTTGTAATTTGAATTTACCGTTAGCTTCTATGATTCAATTGTTACATGTTTTCAGTGTGAGTTAGATTAATCACTACTTTGCCCAACAGTATGCTTTCTGAAACATCACCACCCTCTACAGCATTAATCTGGCCATTCACATTGCCATTTTGACAAACCACCCAAAATAGTGTTGAAATACTCATTGTGATTTCCTGTAGATTTACTGGGAGGTTTCAGCTCTTTCTCAGGTTTATTTAAGAGATGAACATTTCTCTCAATTATAGCTTACCTTTGGTGTGTGTAATGATTTGTCCTGAATTATCCTTTACTCAGTTACCAGAGGCTGCTGCAGACCATTGCTGTACTAGAAGCTCAACGAGCTCAGGCTGTTCAGGACCTGGAAAACTTAAGCAAACACCAAAAGGAAGCACTCAAGGACCCTATTACATTTGTAGAAAATCTCCAACAAAAGGTTGGTAATGATTTGAGCTGTCTGTCTTAAGCACACATTTGCTAATGTTATGGAAAGCAGGCACCAGTCAGATAAAGTATTAAATGGAAAATTGAGCAACAAAATTTAGTGCATTACGACATTATCCTAATCCCATGCATGAATGTTAGTCTGGATCAGTTAAGTCTGAAGGTTGTGGATTTTCAGCTAAAAGTCTGTTTTGTACTCCCAGTGCCAAACTGAGGCAGCATTGCATTGTCGGAGTTGCTGCTCTTTGATTGAGGCATTAAATCAAGGTTCCATGAGCCTAATCAAATGGATGTTAAAATCCCAAAGCATTACTGAAAAAGAACAGGGTGTTTTTACCAATGTTCTGGCTAGTGATCCTAGATAAATAACTTGGTCACTTACTTATTGACAATTTGCAGTACAATTGGCTGTCACAGGTTTGCTTACCAATGCATAATTGTTATACTTGATAAGTTGTACTTGACAAGTGCAATTACCTGTGAAGATCTTTGAGATGTTTTGACGTTATAGGCACAAAATTAAATGCAAAGGATTATTACTCATGTGCTTCCTTTCCTACTACTCATGTTCTTCCTATTAAAAATGTGTTCCTTTTTATTTATCAAACTTATCAAACTTTCTCCCTACTATCTTTGTATGTTGCAGTTTCAAAAGTGGTAAAAGCTCCTGAATATTATTTATTGCCTTGGGCATTTGAGGCTTCATCCATTATCATGTCAGTATTTGTTTTTCAGCAAGGGCATTTTGCTGATGACCATCATGTCTTTGCTCTTCACTTCTGGAACTCTACCCTTGAAAACTGTTTATTTGACTGTCATTGCCTTGGACTTCTCGAATGCCATAGATAGAGTCTGATATCATGTGTTTCTAAGAAAATTATTTTTTGTGTGCTCCATCATAGATGTGTTCATGGCTATCACGTATTCTCTGACTGCTGTTTGTGATAGAGCTATCGGACTTTTCTTTGAGCTTGGATTTTCCAGAGCCATGTTTTCTCTCTCCCACCATTCCTTCTCCATATTAACATAATTTCATCCTTATTTTTTTAACAATATATGTGGAAAGGTTCTAATTGAACCTTTGTTTTTAATGCAGATTGATATGGAGCTTCCATGCTCACAAAGAGTTGTTCAGCTGCCTCAGATTCCATGGGACCACTATACATCTGGCCTTGGCAATTTTGAGAAAGAATACAGAAATAAGAAACACAATACAAGAAGGCTGAAATTAATCTTTGACAAAAGTATGTATACATATACAGTACAAGAAATGGAATAGTATTTATTTTGCACACTTATTATTAGTATAGTAAATGTTGAATTATTTAAGTTAAACTAATCCTAAGTAATATACAACAGATTGTTTCTGGACATTATTCCAAGATTGGAACAAACAAAACAAATTTGATATATTTTGGTCAAATTTGATTATATATTTAGTATCCAATAATTTTTTTTGCCTGATTTAGGATTACCTCTAAGACCAAAAAGTCCTGTTGATTCCAAGAAAGATGGGGAGTCATCATCGTCTTCCTCTTTTTACTGTTCAATGTTGCCTTCAAGTGATGCCCCAGAGGTAATGGCTACAAACAATCGCACACAGGTAAAACTAGTCTAATGTTAAAAACAAATCTGATGACAGTCAGTCTTTTAAATATTAAGATTTAAATTCAATATTGGCCTGAAACAATCCTCGAAGAGCACCTTCAGTAAGAACCTATCTTCTGCTATCCATGGTTTATTTTTGTAAAATAATCTAAAACCTGAAAGAAAAAGAGAAATGTCATGTTTGTGCACTAGAGGGTGCTCTCTATTCAGGGACATAATAAAGACAGTTTTTTTACCCAGTCAATAATAGTATTCAAAGAATATGGCATTTCCATGTATGATTAGCAAAACAAACCTTCCTCTAATTTGTTGACTTAGAAACTATAATTGTTCTGTGATGGCATTTGACCTGATGTATTTAAATGAGATAAATAGAAAAACTTTTATAAAGTTTAGAGCATAATTTTGTTTGATGATATGAAGTATTGTTTGGGCCAACAATTCGAGTAATTCACCTCCTATTTAATCCTTGTGACAAAATGTCTTGGGCCTTCTTTTTCTCGCGAGTTCCTGTACGAAGTAGTCACTATACAAGAGATATCTTTTTGTAAAACAATTGCTGACCCTTTAATAATTGTGGTTATTAAATGTTGGTTTTAATGCTATTCATTTGATATTAAAAAGAATTATTGTATGAACATTTTCAGGTAATAAGAGGAAGGATTTGTGATGACTCTAAATCAGAAACCTATAACCAGTTGTGGAGTATAGAAGAACAGGTAAGAAGAGTGTATAATTGCAGAGGAAAATAAACACACTGATGTAGGAATCAGAAGTGTCTTATCTAGCTGGATTCTGTGAATCTATTTTAGCCCAACATTTATTTTCCTTTGAGACATCTTGAAGACATGATAAGGCACTTTGTCAAATGCAATCATTATTATTATTTTACAGAAATTAATGAAATGCAATACTGAATCTTTGTAGCTACCATTCTCCAAGTTTGAATTCATACAATAGATTGGAAAGCTCACTTTAAGTGTTCAGAATTGCAAGATAAGTTATAAAAGATTTTATTGTTAGAAAATATTTGATTGGTATTGAATAGAATGCAGTAATAGGGATGATAATATAAATGAAAATTTTATATAAAATTATATACAGTATAGGCAATTTTGTTCATATTGGCTTAGTAAAGAATGGCTTGTTTAAACACCATAATTGAGCAATTAAATAGAATTTAAAAAAAAACTTTTTCAGAAAAGATTGGAGGAACTGCTCCTTAAATACCCACCAGAAGAAGTGGAAACACGTCGCTGGCAGAAGGTAGCAGATGAACTAGGCAGTCGAACTGCCAAGCAGGTAGTTGCTTCAGTAATCTAATATACAGTACATCACAAATGTTGCGAATGTGATTCATATCTGCAAATACTAAATTAATTGATGTCAGCTTTACTAGAACTGTGTTGATGCAAAGTATTTTCTACTGCATGCTATAATGTATATAATACAAATCACATGGCTTATAGTTGCAGCAAAATAAAAATTCTTGTTGTTTTTGTTTGGCCGTCCTGTAATTTTTGTCAACAACAACAAATTACATTTGTATATCACCTTTCACTTCAGGAGGAATACCACACATTATGTGGTAGAATTCATGCAATGCTTTGACAGTGTGTCTGTTTCACCTTAGGTTGCCAGCAGAGTGCAGAAGTATTTCATTAAATTGGCTCAGGCTGGGATCCCTGTTCCTGGAAGAACTCCAAACTTGTATTTGTCCTCTAAAAAGGTAATGTAAACAGTTAAAGAAGCAGAAAATATGTCGGACCGTTTTGACCGAGCCACATAATTTGGAGACAATAAAAACAACAGTTTGCCTTTCACTTGGAGAGAATACCTCAAAGCAATTTAGAAAGACTGAGTAGGAACCGAACTAGGATGGAAGTAGCTGAAGATGTAGCCAAAGAGAGTTTTAACTGGGTTTTGAATGGGTTGTGGATGGGAGTGATGAATTTGCAGATCATGGATGTGGACTAAGAATTTCTTATAAATGCTGTGTTGCTCTTAAACATCTTGAGAAGTATTTGCTTTCCACATTTTTTGCTTTGAATTATTGTTTCTGGTATTCTACTTCATGTTGTGGTTGAGCTGTTGGCAATATTGGATCTGGTGAATCCATTAGGATAAGAATCCATCAGAATCCATTAGGAGTTATACTTTCACATTTAGGCTATCATTTGAAGGCTAATTTTAATCAACCTAGGGATTACTTTTGAAAGGTAAAGAAATGCCATAATATATTTCCATGTGGGTAATCTTTGCCATTAAAACAATCCTTTATTTTACACCTTCTTTAATCTTTTGAACTCTAATTAATGCACATCTATGTTTTAATAAAAATTTCTTAAATGTCTTTTCTAAACAAAATCATAAATAGACAACTGATTAAGAATGTAAATAATAACCCTTGCATTTGATATAGCCCCTTATCACGTCTTCGAGACACCTCAGCGCTTCACAGGATATACTGTAAAGTGTAGTGAGTGTATATTTTATGGGATAAAGTAAAATGTAAGGAATCGGTTTCCTGAAAAATGCATGTCGAAGCAATGAACTGTCATTGAGTTTGCAATAGGATAAGTTAACATGACAGGGAAAACTGCAAAAGGAAGTATTTTTGTGAGTTCAGGTTCCAGGGCAATCTGACCCCTATATTGCTTGCCATGTTTGTGATGAATCTGGTCAGTTCTTGGCTGAACTGCTCAATGTAGTGTCATCAACGCAGTGTTGCACCTCTAGGGATGATGCCCCGGTGCCATTTGTGTTACTAGAAGATCTTCACGGAAACATTCACTCTCCTCTCTATTCGTTGCACAAATACAAACACAAAATTGTACATTTAGTTAGTTGATGCTCGAATAAAGCTAAGATTTATTTTTAAAAGATTCTGGATCAAATAGCAGTGTCAGAAATCTATTTCAATGATAAATTAAAAGAACAGCCCATTAGGTCTTGTACTGCAGAACAGCCATATTATGATCAATTTTCCATTATTTACAATTATTGTAAACATATGCATTATGAAGAAAAATAGTAGAAATAATATATTTTTAAAATGAACAGTTTTTTCTGCTCTTTCAGAAATATTTAACTCTATTCTGTATTGCTTATATCTTCTGCTCTCCCCATTGTTTCACTTTACCATTCTGTCTTTTTTTGGTGGATTCTACATTTTATTCTATTCTTTAATTTCTGTTGTATTTCTTGCAGTTCTCTTCCTTCCATTTTAGTTGTATTTCCTCCGGAAAAGAACAGACATGCCTCCAAGCCAGGCGTTTTGTCTCATTTATCGGACTGTTGACTGTGGAACACTGCTGTGCGCAATTAGTTGTCATGTTTTGCCCACAAAATATACAGTCAATTTGCTATATCAAATGCAAGGATTATTATTATGCTTCCCATCCTTTTCACAAAATCCTTTTTCTGCTAATTTCTAATGTTAGACAGTTTCGTCATGGGCCTTACTCAGGTTTCTCTGCACGATAGAAATTTATTTTCTACACAAATCAAGCTGAGTTAAGTTTTATTTTCCTAAAACTGGAAATGGGAAGAATACAGCTATACAGGCCAAGAAGTACAGCAGTCATGGAAGGATCTATTCTGCATTGAGCTATACCACAGGAGGATTGGTAATTTAGGAGAAACTAGATAATTCGCCCACAAATGTACAATCAATCATTTTACAGTATATTCTTTGAAGTGCTTTGAGATGTCGATAAGATATGAAAAGCACGATATCAAATGCAAGGATTATTAATTGAGACTAAGTTGTGTATTTGTTTTGAAAAAAGGCATCAAATAGGCAGCAGCATCCTCTCAATAAACATCTTTTCCGGCCATCTACCTTCATGACATCGCATCAAGCTCCTGTGTATATGGATGATGAAGATGACAGGAGTAGCTTCTATAGCAGTCAGCTGGATGCTTCTGCTGACTGCGAAGTCTCAGTAAGTTACCCCTGAACAATTGCTTATAGATTAAAATCCAAATTGTTTGGAATACTTTTCAAATATGAATGATTATATGTGCATAAAGCAAATAAAACAGATGTGACAGCTTTGATGTAGTCAAAACATGATATGAATTAGTTTTGTTGCATGTTAATTGGTTTGTTCACATTTCAGTCAATGTTCATTACCACCTGTTGGGGAGTTAATTACCTTCTGTCAAAAGATAAAATGGATTTTAACCACCTGGAAGCCAATGGGCTGCCTTTCTATAAATTGCCTATTTCAGAACGGGAGTTATACATTTTGTACTACAAGTGAGAAGAATAACTAGTTTAAAAAGAATTGGGTGAGGTGTGAAATCTTATGGTTGGATTTAATTTTGCTTGCTGTCTACTTCAGTTACAGCTTCTGGCAGTGAAATTGGTAATTCACCTCATAACTGTTTGTGGAATTATAGTGATACAATGGCTGCTGTGTTTGACTGCAAAACCAGTCGCTACATTTGACAGTAATTACCCATAAAAGCACCCAATTACTTTTTGTTTCATGCTTACTTACGTTTTAATAGAGTGAAAGTACCTTGTTTTATTTTACTTTACATGTTTTATTCTCCGCAGGATGATGAAAGCATTCCACCTGCCTATCGGCTTACACCAGAATACAAAGAGCTGCTAAGGTTAAAGAAGATGAGAAAGCATAAACTTGACCAGATGCAGGCAGAAAATGGTTTTGTGCAACATATTGGCTTTAAGGTAAGTTTTAAAACAAAATAATGTCGCTTACGTTGCAACAGGGGTATTGGCGGTGTTCGTTAATGGAAAACATTGGTGGATTAAAATGTTTCATTCAGTTCATAAATAACATTTAGCCACATCAAAGTTTAGCGTCAGGTGTAAAAGAATCTTGAATTTTGAAAGGCCGTTCTCCAATATTTCAACTGTTGGCAGCCTCGTTTCGCCCACAAATATACAGTAAATTTTCCTACTTTCCTTCCCCCAATCACGACCCCTCCCCCTGCTCTGGTTCCAACCTTGGGACGTTGTTGTATTCTGTGAAGCACTTTGAAATGTCGATAAGACATGGAAAGCGCTATATAAATTTAAGGATTATTATTATTATTGTAGCCGTCAATTTCAGCTGGTAAAACTCAGCCGGTCAGACGAGAGAGAGGAAAGTGGATTCACGTTTCAAGTCGATGGCGATTGGAAACAATGTTAAAAAATGTCATTACTTTTAGTGGCCATTTTAATATTTATTTGTAAATCTGCTAATTGACAACCTATGCAAGGGAACAATCTATAATTTGTGTTTTTGCATGAACACATGCACATGTCATATTTGTGATTGTCTTAGGGATAGATACTTGATGTGTAGTTGCATTCAGAAAATGTGCTTCCACTCCATTAAAAGGAACATTGCTATTTATAAACTTCACAAAGAAAGGTCTTTAAATATTCATTAACTACTCAGAAATGCATTTGGAAAGCTTGCCTGTCTTATCATTCTGTCATCAGTTGAAATATAATATTTAAGGCCACATTGTTATAAATGCGATGCATCTAATTTACTATAGTAAATCCATGTTCTATGTTTCTGATTTATTCTGACAGTGTGACAACTGTGGAACAGATCCCATACTTGGGGTGCGGTGGCATTGCCAGGACTGTCCGCCGGATGGTTCAGTAGATTTCTGTGACAGTTGTTCTGATTGGTGAGTAAACATGCTGAATAATTAGCAGATGAAACAAAATTGGCATTTTTAGCTACTAGATATCAACAAATGTTTTCTGTGAACCATTAGATAATGTACTTTATATTCATATTTGGTTCTGCTAATTGTATTTTAATAGAGAGTGGACTTTGAACATTATTCTTTCAGCAAACTATTTAAATGTTGTAAATTGTGAGGGTGAGGTCTTTGAATTTGTCTGCATTATTCAGTCTATTTTATGCATGTTTGCTTGCAGGCAATAGACAAGGCTATTATTCTTAAATTTGATCAAAGAACATTGTCAACCTGTATGAATGAATGAAAAATGTCCAACATGATTTTGGACAGTTTGTGAAGTAAAATTATTAATAGCTGTTAATTCTGTATTTGCATTTTCAGATTCCTGGGGAAATATTAATGGTTGTTGCTAATTATACTGGTATATATGGTATTGAACTGTTCGGTGCAAAGTAGATTCTCTAACTTGAGCTGTAATATGTAAATTACTTAAATATTGATCTTATAAAGGTTCAGCCTTATCTGGCGATGGGTTCTGTCTTACAGGAGCACTGGCCAGAATATGCAAAGTTTTTTTTGATTCAGGAGAGAAAAGAGCCAGGGTCCATTATTGTAACAATTGTGTCATGGACAAGTGATGCACTGATACATTTTCATATGTTGTTTGTAGGCAAAATATTCTTAACCATTTCATCACAAAAATGGCACTACTTTAATTCTGCTTGAAACAATATCTGTCTTGTGATAGAAAGCACACTCGTATAAACTGAGAATTCTGAATCTCCCACACTTAGAAAAGGGTGACAGAACTAGAAGATAACATTTGAATACCAACTGAAAATGCAAATGAGCAAATTTACTTTTCAGCAAATGTGATTCAACTAATCAAAGCAATATGTACATTATTTGCTGATATGATATTTATTATGCAGCAATTTCTGGTCTTTTATTGGTTTTGATCATTATTTCCCAGTAAGATTTTATATTTAGTCTTATGTTTTATAATATTCTGAAATTCGGATTGGCAGAGTCTTAAAAGCACATTTTTCTAAAATCCTACAAGGTTACAAATTTTTCTTGTTTTGTTTTGTTCTATTTCTGTAGCCTGTATGAAACAGAAAGTCATAAAGGTGATCACCAGCTGGAGCCTGTCTACAGAATTGAAACATTTCTAGACAGAGACTACTGCTTGTCTCAGAGTACCGGGTACAACTATCTTGATCCTAACTACTATCCTGCAAACAGATGACAAGAGGGCACAGTTGAAAAACCAATGGTTTGAGATCCTCATTACTGCATTACATTGTTAATTCCATGCACAGATTGGGAGGATTCTGCTATGCCGAAAACATCTGTCCACAGATGACCACTTCACTGGGATCCTCATCAGCTGTGGCTCTGTGCTGCCACAGTCTTTCGGTCATTCAACAGCAGCTCAACATTCCTAACTTCCAGAAGGTTTTCTCAGAAACCTTCGGAGTCCTCTCAATGTGTTCCTTACCTCCTGGTGATGAACGCAGAGGATGGGAAAACAAAATGGGTGCAAACTGTAAACCTAGTTATTTAATTCCAAAGGTAAGATGGTTTCTGTGACAAGGACTGGTCCGTTATCATAATATGATGTAGATAAATGTCGGTAGACAAGTATTTATGAAACAACAAAATACATTAGAATGCTATCACGTTGTGTAGTTTCATAGTCTTTATCAGCACAAGGGCTGTCATTTGTTGCAGGAAAAAAGACTAGGTTTTAGCCACGAAAGAATTCTACTGAATTTATTCAACTAATGAGGTCTACAGTATGTTCTGGACTTGGTTATGATCCCGTGCTAGCCTGCATAACATAATCAGCTGCTTAATCTAGCAGGCCTTTCATCTTCTATCTATTAGCCCCTCCACTGAGCAACAGAAGCACTACCTGAGGCAAAGATAAAGTTGAAAAATTGTGGCTTTGTTTCCCCAACAAGCTGATGAGTTGAAGTTTGAATACCATTCAGTTGTCAGTGAAAGTGTTTTTAGATGTAATGTGCTATCAGATGATTATGTAATGTGTACAAAATATGGTGAAAAAGTACAGTGGTAGCAACAGTATACATCACTTTATATTGGCCCCACACTTCCTTCAGAATAAAATAGAGCCCTTTCCCCTAAAATGAGAGTTGTCTCTACAACTCATTAACAAAACTGCCTAAAGATAATCAAGTATTATAATTAATTCCCTTTTTGTAGTCTGCACAAGCTCCATTTGCTGAAAGATTGTATTTTTATTATGTATTTAAACAATTGATCAAAACTAGTCAGCAGTGAGCAAGAGTTCACTTGCGTCCTTTTATACTAGTAGTTGTTGTGCATCAATTAGAACATTTTTGTACGGTTTCAGTTTTTGGCATCATCTGTGTGTATGCAATATGTTCTTGTACAGATCTGTACAACTGTCAGGACAACTGTGAGAAATAAAATCATGTGGAAATAGTCTCTTTGTATATAGTCCATCTCCAGTGTCTTAGTTCACATTCAAGAGCCAATCAGTGACCACTGCACTACAGATTATCCTTTGCTGTATTACTAGATATTTTTGATAGAGCAATAAGTTTAAAAGGAAATGTTCAGTGTTCATTTGCTGAATAGAATGAAGTTTTTATCAATATTTTGAGATCTGTAATGTTCATTTGGTTCCACTTGGATAGAGTGAAGATCAATGTTTTCAGGGTTCAACTGAGCCCTAATTTGGCAGATTTACAAGGAACTGAAAACTATGAATATATGCAAAATATCATTTTTAAAGAACTGGTACAGATTTTTTAAAATAACTTTATTACAATCAAGCCTGTGCAGACTTTGAACTCTTACACTTGGAGAATGATGAAGATGCTTTATTTTGACCTGGAATTTTCACACCAGCAAAGAACTTTAAAACAGTCGCATAAAATGGTAGATTTGGATACTACGTAATACAAGCTTAAATGTGCACCAACAGCACTTTGCAACTAATATCAACAACTACACTTTGCAACAAATATCTTTATGGGTGGAAACAAATTCACTTTTCAAAGTGATCCATACTTATCTTTTGAACAGTAACAAAATGTGAATGACAAAATACACGTTGTTTGCTTCTTACATCTCGAACATGTTTCACTAGATTTTGAACAATGAATGCTTTACAATTAGAGTTTGATAAATTCACAGAACCAAATAACATACCTATTCACAGAATTTATTTTTAAAACAATATTTTGCTACAATGGTATATGATTGATTTTAATATGATTCAAAAGCATTGAAGTATTGACATTTATTGGTCAAAGTAATCCAATCCATCATTTCTAATTTGCAAATCAGTTTTTGCAATCTTCTGTCTTCTTACTCCTCTCTGCAACAATAGTTGAATTGGAAAACATTACTTCAGTTGTGCTGCTTTTGTAATGCACTTGAATTTAAGAATAAATAAATCACATTGGTGCACTGATAACCCCTGGAATATATCGTCTCACACTGGTAAATATAAGCGTTTGTTCAGTATAAAAGCAGCTGGAAATCGTGTGCCAAGAAACATTTCCTCTAAGTTTCTCCTTTTGAATCGAGAGACCTGAAGCATGTCACTCTCTTGTAAGTTTGTAAGGATTCCAGCAACTGACCAGGTTTTCATGTTTGAGCAGACCTGTGCAGAGAATGGTATTGAAAGAGTATGGCATTCAAGACTGATGCTTTCCTCATCTAATATCCACCCAAAGCCATTTCCCATACATCATTAGATTGCAATTAGGTGCTGAAACCCAAGTTGTTTGGACGTTCCCTTGCTATTTATAACATCCTAACTGCTGTAAAAATGTTTGTTTAAAAAAAATCACATCGAGTCATAGATTTTTGAAAAGTAGTCTCAGCGCTGCTCTTACGTGCGCCTGTGCAGAACTCTGCTAACAACTTTACTGTTCAGTTAGCCTTGAATGAAAATAAATCATGCCAATTGCGTTGTATGTGTGATTAAAAGCATTGGCACAGAAGCAACTCCAGTCCCATTTGACTGTCTCATGAAACATTTTGCTTGATAAAAAAAATAAGTGAAATAGATAGTTCTGCTTTAACATAAGGAATTGATCATGCTTGTGATCCTTCAGGGTGAGTAATGCAATGGCAGATAAAAATAGAACAATACTGTATTTCATCCTAGTTTCTTTATACATTTAGAATTTCCAAGTCGCAGCCGAGCAGTTTAAATATGCCAACTAAATTTATGGTTTATATGGGAGCATGGCATCTCCATGCTCTGTACGTGATGTACAGAGAGCAGAATGTGAGTTTGGGAATTTGCCCATTTGGGAATCTTTCCTTTTCGTCACTGGATTGAAGGGAGGAAAACGATATGAGAATGCGCCAACTGTCGTTTCCAGTGGTGAGTTACAGAGCATATTTATATTTGGTGCCCTGAGAGTAACTAACTTCTCAGCTGGGGAATGGTGCACGAGAAAATGAGAGAATACAAGACGTCTTCTATCTTTCTCTCAAGTTTAATGTATTCTAATTCAAGGGCATCTTGTTCGAGATGCACAGTAATTCGATATTTTTCATAAAAACATTTCCCGTTGCTTAGCTCAAAGCTTATTCTGCAGTTGGTTTGTTTTTGGAATGAAATGACCAGGAGACCTTTGTAAATGAGTACTGTTCTATATTTATCAGTCCTCCTACTTTATGAACTGTGTTCATCATTGTCTCGACTTTCTCAGACACTTGAATAAATCAAAGTATTTCTGATTATTGTGTGCCTGTCACATTCAAATATAGCACTTAATCCTTCCAAAATTTTAACTCGATCTATGAACAAAATTTTGTTTTAAATAACATACTGTACTTTAAAAGCTACTTACATATAAACTCAAATTGGGAAAGAAACCTGCCATACATAATGTCTGAAATTACAATGTTCTGCAGTGTTGCAAGATTGCTTTCAATGGGGAACATTGCAACAATGGCATTCTGTGTAAATGATAATCCTTGCATTTGATATAATGCTTTTCACATCTTCTCGATGTCTCAAAGCGCTTCACAGATTATGTTTATATATGAAGTGAATCAACTGTATATATGTGGGTGAAACGCGGCAACCAATTGCGCACAGCAGTGTCCCACAAACAGTCGTGGATTGCAATGACCAATTTATTTTTGAGGGATTATTATTAGGCATATGGAGTAAGGAAACTTACCCAAGGTTTCACCCTGCCTAGAATTGAACCCAGGTTTCTCGCTTGTAAGGCAAGTGTTCTAACCACTAAGCTACAGGACTCCACGTCATCACTGATTGATTTACATTTAAACACAAAATATAGTGCAATCAAGTGCATACAATGCATATTCATTTTTGTGACCTAGTAACTCGGTGCAACATCTACACAAATTGTTTGGGCTTGGCTGCAACCTATGAACTTTTAAAGGCAGTTCATCCAAAAACATCCTAATTGCTGTGGTTTTGTTGCTTCATTTAATAGAATCAATGACCGCACAGATCTGAAGAAAAACTGCATCAGGGGTCTCCTCTGCGTTTATCTGTTAAAAACAAAGAAGGAAATCTGATTTTAAGCATTCTAAAGGTATGGATACCTCTCGTAATCTCCAAAACACATGTGTATTTTTCTACCTGAAGCCTCTTGGGACCACTTTCTTTCAAAAGCAGTACTGTATAGTATATGACCATTTTTGTTTCATTGTAAAGTACTGCTAATGATGCAGTGGAATCGCTATTGCACCCGTCTAGCTGACTGGCAGACAGCATAGAGGAAAGATGGATTATGGTGTTCCTACTTCAAAGCCTTATACTGTAGAATGTACAAGTATAAAGCAATGTTTACAGAGGGGATTAGATTCTAGGTGCAAATATAAATTAAACCTGAGAAATTAAATACAGAAAAATGTACTTTGTTGGCCAACCCAAAAGGTTGCCTACCACTGGTTTACACTTTGTAACTCAAAGAACTTTACAAGACACAAGAAGATCACTCTTTCGAAGAACAATCTGTTTGTTCCCCATTACCTGGCTATTCCTCATATTCTTACAAAATATGTTTCAGATACTATTTCCCTCTTAAAAGCTATTATGGATCCTACCTCAGCCATCAGTCCCAATAAGGCAATAATTCCGCAGCTATGAACCTTTGTGTAAAACTAAATTCCTAATGTCTTCCATTTGTTTCTTTAATAACTACAGTATTTTAAACCGTTGTCCTCTAGTCACTGATCAGTGGGGGGAAAAAATGCTCATTTTAAATAAGCAATAGCAGGTATAACATGAAATATAGATTGATTTATGCTTTCAGTTTAACAGTTCACATCTCCCCGGATTCTATTTAGATGACTCATCAGAAATTGTTGAAACAGAAGTTGTTTTACCTTATTTATAAGTTTTTTTCCTTTGTAATGTTCTATAATGGGTGCTGTAACCTTGTAGTAGGTTTCAATATGTTTCAGAATTGTTTCACCACTATCATCAACACAGCCACTTGCTTGGCTTTGTTTGAAAAGTCGTGTTTTCATTGTGTCAGCAGAACAGTTCATAAAAAGCACCAGGCTTGGCTTCGCTACCTGAAAGAAATGAGCAAGAAAGGTCGTTTTAATTCACGCCAGAGGGATAGATGAAATACTTGAATAAAAGCTAAAGAGACAATATATAAACAAGTTTGATAATCAGTCAGTGTTTTCTCAGCATCAGTTCTAATAGCTGCTCCCTTGTGCAGGAAAACGGTCACAACAAATACAACTGTCTCCCAATAGCACAATTGTGATGAGTAATCAAGACAACCATGAACTAAGCAGAGCCAGATCTGGTACATCAAACTCGGTTTGCTTCACAGTTATCCAATTTAATGCATCTCCTGAGATTAATTTGTCATCCTTTGTATTAAAATTACTGAACTAAAAAATTTATTACCAGGTAATAAAAATACCAAATTTTGTTTTAGGGTTTATAACCATATATTACACAACTTAAGTTAAACTTTTTTGGGAGGGTGCAGACAGATTCTAGCATTTGCAATTAAAATACACATTTTAAAAAAATTTAAGCATTTAACAATATCAGTGTGTTGGCTGGTTCAGTGATAGCTCTGAGCCTCTGAGTCAAAAGATTGTAGATTCAAGCTCCACGTCGGCACTTGGAATCACGTAGTCTAAAATGACACTCTAATGCAATGCAATACAACAACAACTTTGATTTATATAGCGCCCTCCATGCTGGACGGTGTCTCAGAGCGCTTAAATACAGCTCAGCAATCAACAATACAGTCGATTCACTTTACAGTATATTCTGTGAAGTGCTTTGAGACATCTAGAAAACATGAAAAACGCTATATCATATGCAAGGATTATTATTATCTACTCACTTTCTTCTCAAATTCTTCTCCTTGTGTAACGTCCCTAGGATAGCCATCAATTAGAAACCCTTCAGTGTTTGTGGCGTTAATGGCATCTTTCAGCATCTCCAGGACAAATTCCTTGGGGAAGTCAGAATTAAATATGTTATTAAATGAACATTGATGTGATTGTGTGTGCTGCAACTATTCATGCATTTGTTGTGCCTATAAACCTTGGATCTGGAGTGGTAATAATACGTGCATTCGGCAAAGCCCTTGCAGTTCTTCAAGATGTCTTAAAGCGAATATACTGTAAAGGACTTGCAGGAATACAACTATCTCATAAAAAACATTTAAAATTTAGACTTGAATAAAGGTTGTGTTGCTACAAAATAATTTGTAAAGTCCACTTAATAAAATTGGCATGCAGTGGTATGTATCATAGTGAAGTCCTTTGATCTGGAAAGCCTAAGTTTACTTACCATCGGCACCAGCTCTCTACGTTCCATGATTCTTTTGATCTGATTACTTCTTTCGGACCCTAACATAATCTCATTTCTTAACATGTCTCCAGTGGATAGGTGGGTGAAACCATACTTTGCTGCTATCCTCTCACATTGAGTTCTTTTCCCAGAACCTGGACCTCCTTAAACATAAAATAATTTTAAGTTGTTAACGAGGACATAGTGGTGCTTTATACTTTACCCCTGCTATTTGCAATATCTGTTGTTTGACTTCAGTACGAGGAATATTGGAAAGCTGTACTTAGATAAAAAAATGTAAATAAATTGTTCCATATTTTTAATACCTGTATATTAATCTTCATGAGTTATGGTTCTATATAAATTGTGGAATTATTAACATAACTGCAATAAAAAGTAAATGCTACAGAAGATATTTTAGCAGATCACAATTACAAAATAAATGATAAGACAAGGGAATAACATACCTTTTTAATGTAATGAAGCCTGGATTTGAGGCTTTGTTATTGAAAAGAGTATTACAGCAGTCTTGTGTAATAATAGTTTACATATACTGAGCAAATCAAAGTTTTAAATATCTAATTTCTTACAATTTAATTTGTTTAATCTTGCAGCACCAGTAAGGTGGTAAAGGATGGAGGGAAATTTGTAAAAGTAGCAGAATAATAAATGAATTAATTACGTGAATGATGCAGATTTATCACGATCTACAAATGAAATGTTTCAGCGAAAATCAATGTCGGATGCCAAATCAGCCCTGCTAGAACATCCATATTAAATAAATATTAAAAGCAATTGTTAAATCTCCAATAAGATTGATTTTGATAAAATGTTGCTGCTTGAATACAAATGATCTTATAAAACAGTCCAGAATTTATATTCATCTCAAAATTTAAGTGCTGCTGAGGAACGTACTGTACAAAGAAACACAGGGATGGGGTGAGTGATGGATGGTGGGAGAGGGAACAGTGATAAAAAACAGAAACTAGCTCTTTCCTCCCCCACCCTTTGTGCTAAATGATAATTTTGTATCACAGCAGCTAAAACCCGGGATTCACTGCAGCACTTCTGGCAGATTTATTTTGCACATCAGGAAACTGCGTACAAAATATTGGCTCTGAGTCTGCTACTTACCAGCAGGTCTGGTTACAATTATGCAGCAGAGAGATTCATTTTGAAACAGAGTACGACTTTGGAATATTCTTGTAAATAAATTAAGAAATGCATTAACAAAGTACTCAGTGTAATGTTAACTCCTTAAGCATTTACAAATGAAATCAAATGTGACATTTGCACCTTATTTTGGATACAATAAGAATTTCATATCAAAAAATATATATATCAGAATATATGGCGTTTATGGGAGCACACGTGGGAGCACTCTTACTGGTACGGCCTATTTTGTCTAGTCAGTTATTAGCACCTAATGAGATCTCCATTATTTGGCTGTGTCATTACCTCACAAAAGTACTGTATCTTCAAAAGAGTGAGTGGGTTCTTAAAAGTGTAGAATGGAACACTAGATTAGGATGTGTGTTGGAAGCATAGAATATCAGACAAATGTGTGCTTTTGAATTCATTTGCAGGTCGGGCCTTCAGCTGTTCGAAAATCAAAGCATTAAGCTGATAGAGGATCCTGACAATTAAGTCCTAAAGTACATATGGCTGATCCTCTAATAGTATTAATACTGTTGCATCATACTGAGAGGTCCGAACCTAATAACTTAAGATACTGTTATATATAAAAAGGATATTTACACATGTGTTTTCTATCTCTGATTGTGCTGCTCTTGATTTTGTATGTAATAAAGCTTACATTTTATGAATCTCCCTTATTAATTGAACACGTAGCTGGCTTCCCATGTATTTGCGGTGCCAAAGATTATCTTCATTATGTAAACCCTCATTGCAACAGCTGGTGTGCCTTGCGGATAATTTACACAATCTCCCTTTCACATCCCCAATTCCAACTGAACAAAGCGAAAATAAAATGAATGCATGTTTTTACCACCGTTTCATTTTCTAAAGCACAATGGCACCATCAGAGATCGTGACAATGGGAAACCTGTTTGCAATAATGATGCATCATAGCAATTCATACACAATAAACGCCATTTCTGAACTCTTAAGTGTTAAGACAGACAGACAACAACAACTTGCATTTATATAGTGCCCCCCACCCAGGGTAGCATCCCATAGCTTCAATCTGTAGTAGCAAAAATCATCAGCAAAATGAGGAAATGTCTGCTTCTGCATAGCCATGTCATTTGAATATAATGTGTATACTGTATGTATATATGCTCATATTACAAGTTACAAGTACAGTAATATTGTTGCTCCTACAACTGTGCTTCTTGTCAAACTTGTGCTCATAAGTACAGTTAAATCAACTTTGCATGTTTTTCTTTCACCAATCAATGATTCATGATCAGAAATTCATGCCACATGCAGTGATCAATGCAGCATTTAAGAGTGCATTTCATGGCTACCTTGGATTTAAATATCAAACTGTAAAAGCAACTATGAGCTGTTTATTGAAATTTGAAAATGCAGTTTAAAAAAAGCATTGTACTGTAGTAAGATTATGGATTTTGTCTCTTATTGGGTTTACCCTTGCACACCTTTCTGTCTGTGTTCGCAAAAATCACCAGCAAAATAAGGAACCTCTCTGTTTTTGCATAGCCATCTCAGTGAATATATATATATATATAATATATATTATATATAAAGCAAGACAATGGCTGTTACAGTGACTTAATTTGTGTTATTCATAAATGGGATTATTTGCATTAATTACAGTTTAAGCTTTGTGTTATTTACTTGCTATTTACTGCTGCCATTTAGATCAATTTTGTGTGACTTTATCAACCGTGTGGCTGAGAATGTGCATACAATACAAATTTGGTTTGTTAACATCACACATTAGACCCCAATGTAGCGTTTAAAGATTCCAAGAGCATGTTTTGCTATTCTGTAATGGCCCTGCAAATGATAACTCGCACAGTTAGAGACATACCCTTTAAAAGGTGGTATGTTACTCAAATATATTGATTATTGCTCCAGTTGTTCTTAATAATAGACACACTTGAATTAGAACTAAATTGTTTCAAAATACAAATGAGAACAACATCAACAAAACGAATGCAGGAGACCGTTCACTGTGTGTGTGTGTGTGTGCAGTAATTTTATTCATCAAGTCTATTAACCAAATGGCTGCAGGTAGCAATTTGAATCACTAAAACTGAAGGATGCAGTTCAGGATATAAAATGACAAAATGATGGATCATTATTGCTTACTCCCTTCCACTAATGTTCTGTGGAGTTCATCCTGCTGTGTCACCGATACAACTTCTACTGAAGCAAAGCTCACAACCTCATGCTTCTATGATAATTATTGTGGAGTCTTGTAACTCAGTGGTTAGAGCACTTGCCTTACAAGCGAGGGATCTGGGTTCAATTCCCAGCAGGGCAAAATCTTGGCCAGTTTCCTTACACCACACGCCTAATAATAATCTCTCAAAAAAATAAAAAATTGGTCATTTTCAATCCATGACTGTTTGTGGGACACTGCTGTGTGCAATTGGCTGCTGCTTTTCACCCACACGAATCCATAGTCAATTCACTTTCCAGTATATTTTGTGAAGCGCATCTGGACATCTCAAAGCGCCTCACAGAATATACAGTACTGGAAAATGAATTGACTGTATATTTGTGGGCAAAGCACGGCAGCCAATTGCACACAGTAGTGTATTGAGTGACCAAATTACTGTATGTTTTTTGCTCTTGAGGGATTAGTATCGGACTTGTAGAGTAAGGAAATTTGCCAAAGGTCCTGCCTTGGCCGGAATCAAACCCAAGTGCCTTGCTGAGATGAGTGCTCCAAATCACTGGGCTTACAGGATTCCATAGGCTACAGGCTTCTGATTAAACAGGGGGACCATGTTTACATTTTGGATCATGGCATTAAAGTATATTTGTATGTTTCAGCAACTTATTATTAATAATAATATTCCTTGAATTTGACACAGCACTTCATACCATCAACGTGCTTCAGTGTGTTTTTCTGTCAAGTGCAGGCGAACATGTCAGCCAATTTATGCACCTCGTGGCCTCATGGCTATGATTGAGGTAAATGACCATTTTGTTTGTCTGCCAGGAAACTGGGAAAAACTCCCTTCTCTTTCCGATTTCTGTTCATAGGACCTTCAACAGCCAACTTAACAGGCAAATTGAACCTTGATTTAAAGGAGTCCACCTGTGATCATGTTTGCCAATCAGTCCTTCTGATTTCACCTGTGTTTACCACTTTTAAAATAAGTGAGGCAATCATTTAGTTAGGGGTTTAATAGACGTTTATCTAATTATTCACTCATGATGTGATGTAAAATACTTGGCATGTTAGCAATAAGATAAGAGACAGATGGTGCAAGTTACAGGATTTGTACTGATTAAAGTAATTTCCATTGAGCATATCAACTGACTATTTGGGCACAATCGACATGGTACCTAGATACCTGGAGCTCAAATTGTTGCTGTCAAAATCTGTGCATTATTTTCAATAGTGAGCCTTTAAAGGAAAGAAAGGAGAAGCAGTAATCAAGTAACCCTGAACCTGCTCGGCTGTATGTTAAAGTTAGACTTTGACATTTCATGACTATCATTTCCTGTAAATTTTGCATTTGAGTGTAACTTGAAATGGTGAATGGTCTGTTTGTATAAGGTTTCTTCACTATAATATGTGGCTTACCAACAATGAAGATAATCTTGGCTTTCTTCACATTTCCTATTTTGAAAAGAAAGAAATTTGAAAATAGTTAGGAAGTACATTACAAAAGTCTGGTACTGAATTGGTTTCATTATTTCTGCTGCTGTGGCCAGGAAAAGTGCATGAGCAGTTGTTGAAATAATAAGGAGTAATGGAGAATTTGTTAAAGACTTCTTTCAGGTTTACATTCTTCCTGAATCTCATCTGGTTTCAATACAGTCAGGTAGATACCAGTGCACATTGAATCAGCGAGTGACCTACATTTCTGTATACATACTGGGGATCTTTCTTTGAACATTTTGTTCCACAACACAAAACTACTATCACATATTTGGCCAGATTTTATTTCGAACGCAAATAAAATTAAGAGCAGTGTATTGATAAGAGAGATGGTACTGGAGAATCATGCTTTAGAAACATGCATTTTTGTAGCATTCTGAGTCAGGCCGCATTAGTTATTTTATGTACATATTCATGTAAATTCATAATCTATACCTATTTGGTCACAAAGTATCATGGGTTGCCATCTGCTGTGAATATTTGCCACGATTACACCAGCATAAAGTTGTGCATTTCAAATGGTAAGATTTGCAGCAGTCCAAAGACAGAAGACATTTTACCTGAATCTACTGTAGCATATCAAATTTCACACCATTAAGCAATTTAAGTTTTTTCTTCAATTCAAAGGGAGGATCAAACGCTCCCTGGATGGAGGCAGAACTTGTATACTAACCTTCTTTGTTGGTATCTTCAGACTCTGAAGACTGGTTATCCATCTGTCAGACACAAAAGGAAGAATACTAATGTGAAATCATTTTAGTGACAATAGTGCAGATTCAATCCGGTTTGAGGAAACTATTACAGAAAGTCCAATTCTGAGCATCATGCAAGAAAAAAATCTAACTAATTTGCAAGCTAGTTCTACTGAGTAAATATAAGAGCTGCTTGTTTAAATTCATTTCCCCTATTGTCTACCTTCCAAGACTGAGGTTGATAGATTTCTGTTAGGTTAATGTATCAAAGGATATGGAGCAAAGGCAGGTTGGTGTAGTTGAGTTACAGATCAGCCATTATCTAGAATGGCGGAACAGGCTCAAAGGACTTAATGGCGTACACCCAATCGTGTTTGTGAGAGAAAATTGTAATAGTGAAGTTAGGAATGAATGTGCTCACTGTTGGTTTACAAGAGACGTTTTCTTCCTTCAGAGCAAGATGCACATGGAACAATTTAAAACACCCTTACTTATTATAATAAGCCATTTGGAGTCTCTAACCCTTTAGGAGTAGTGCTCTGAATTCCCTGTTAATAATAATACATTAATGATAATCCTTGCATTTGCTATAGTGCCTTATTACGTCTGCAGGGTGTCTCAAAGCGTTTCACAGGATATACTGTAAAATGTAGTGACTGTGTGTTTTGTGGGTGCAATGTGGCAGACAATTGCACCAACAGAATAATAATAATAAACCTTGCATTTATATAGCGCTTTTCACATCTTATCGATGTCTCAAAGCGCTTTGAAACAGAAAGAAAATGCTGGTGTTGTATAAATGTGGCACTGAAACAAAAGCACAGATGTTTGGAAAAAATGTTTTATGGCAGAGCTGTAGATCAAGAAAAAAAAACTTATTTTGTATCCATGAGCTTGATTTTACTCCAGCTGGGCCTGGTAGTCTCCTCTGCTGAGACAATTTGGCAATCCCCAACTATTTCCTCCTAGGCATGATCTTTAATTGGCCATCCAGGTTGCATTAATTGCCTGTCGCATTCAGAGAAGGTGCAAGGTGTTGGATAATAAATAGAATGTTTTAATGTTATCTTATAGTAGATGATTAAATATATATCTTATACTAAATCTCACCTTGGAGTTCTGGTCATTGATACTGAGTATCAAAAGGAGATTTTATATATATATTATATATATAATTTGGTTGGACAATAAATGCAGAAGTAATAGAAATGAGTAAGTATTAGCTCCATAATGTAAACTCAAGGGTCTAAAGAATTGCAAATCACCCCCATTATACTGGGACTGTCAATGCATAGGTACTACAATCGAGGGAAATTTAAAAGAAAACAAAACAGTCAGTTTTCATTCTAAAAGGGACATTGTTCTTTTTTAAAAAAATTAAATGCGGTACAAGTCTTTGAAAGACCCTGGAAGGTGGCTACAGAAAAGAGAAGAAAGTAGGATAATAAGAGAAGTAATTATCCACCCACACATACAAATTCTAAAACTTTTATCGTTCCACAGTAAAAGGCTGACTGGTCCAGAGTCCTGAATTGCCAATTCTTACAATTCACTGCAGCGGTTCTCATATTTGCTAAATAACATTAAAAGATTTAAAAATATATATATAGTATATATAAAAAAACACACATTATATATGTATGTGTATCTACATATGCATGTGTATATTTAGTATATATTATAATATAGTTAACGAAAAAGAATATCCAAAACAAAATTCACATGACAGTAATACTGATGTTTGTTTGGAAAGTAGATATTTTAGTTGATTTAGGATTGAAATTTTTCCTCTGCTGGGTCTCAGAAATGCTGGTTGTGAACAGTTGTGCAATGGGGGGCGGGGGGAGGCAAAGGCATTTGGCTTGAATTGTAGAAGGTCAGCAACCTTAACAAGTAGTGCGAGGGCAGGGAGCAGACAAATTCTCTTCAGATCTATTTGTGGCATTGGGAGTTTCCAGGTCACTTACTGCTGTGGAAATCAGGTTAATTAGTTCTACAGTAGTCTCCGAGTGAGTGGTCTGAAGTTCATTTCATTTCCCCCTCCCACCCCCCACTCCCAGCAGATCCTGTGGGAAGGGCTGAGAAAAATAACACAGTGAGAATAATGGTCCTCACTCAGTACGATGGACTGCTTTTATGTTCCAGCTTCAATAAGATTTGAAAAACTGCACTAAGTACTTAAACAAGAAGAATTCATTTGCTCCAGATACTTCTCCAGGAATATCCATCAAACAGACATCGTAAAATACAGTAGAGAATGTTTCTGATGGGAACAGAAATCAATAAAGCTCTAAAAACAGATCAAGTGTTTCTATTGTACTGTCTCTGAGCTGACGAGGTGGAAGTGTAAATTCAACTTGATTGCTGTTGCAGAAACGCATGAACACCACTCATGTAATAAACCGTTTACATTATACTATATTAGCTCCCTTCATTGTGAGCAGAACATCTGAAAGTACTTGACAATCTCAGCTGGGTGCATTCAACACATTGTGTTGGTGCTTGCTCTTTGACATTATTGCACATCATGGTTTTCAGCCAAGCTAAATTCACTCAACACTACCAATGCCCAGCAGTCCGAGTCGCTATCCTGTCACTCACATATCCTTACATTTTTCCCACAAATACAAAATCAATTCACTTTACAGTATATTCTTTGAAGCAATTTGGGATATCTAGAAGATGTGAAAAGTGCAATTATCAAATGCAAGGATTATTATTATTGCAGCTGAGATGTGGGGACATATCAGCATTCGAGTGCACCACGTAAAACCCAAAAATATAATAAAATTGGGTATCGTAGACCAAAATAAGTCTTGGGCACACCGTTGATAGGTTAGTATATTGCACCTTGAGCACCAGAATGTGGGTTCTCTTCCTTCCGAAAGCACTCCGTGATGCTGTACAGTGTGAAGGCCGCAATATAAATGCAAGTTGTTGTTGTGACTGTTGCGCACACGCAGTTATTTCCCCACAATAATGGAGAGGAGACGGTGGAGACTTACGTTATTAGCCAATGCACGCTGTGTGCAATTGACTCCTGGAGACTGATTAAATGCAGCACTGACAGACAAATCCAAAGTGGGTACACAGAGAACAGAGAAAATAATTTGATTGTGTTCACCATATTACTTAAATCTTTGTTGGCTGGTATCTTTACTGCTTTTAATCAATCTCGTTCTAAAGAGGAGAATTTCGAAAGTGTGCGTGTATCACTGCCATTTATTGTATTCAAAGCAATTCCCTATTTCACGCTATATTAAAGAGCGGATTATCATGATCCACAGACCCCCAGCTGTGTGTCATGTAAGAGCTGAACAATTGTACATATTTTCAAATCATACTCCAGTATTAATTAAACCATTTTCACTTTCTGCTACCCTGCCAGATTTTTAAAAAATCATGTCAGCTGTTGTATTGTGGTGCAATGTGAATTAATTTAGCTTCTTTAAAGTAACACTGTGTGGCTTCTTTGTTTAGAGTCTGAGCAAAGTAAATGTTTAATGAATGGGTTTTATTAAATTAATAGAATTTTTAATCCAGGATTAAAATAAGTGTTAAATGAATGAACAGTATGATCTAACACTAGACAAAAACAAAGGCTGCTGTCAATTTATTACATTTACCAAGAGTCATGGAATAAAGTGGAGAAGGACTCTAATATCCCGTGAAGTTTACGCAGTAGAAATCATATTGTATTACCTGATCTTCGGACTCTGACCCAATATCAACAGCATCTGTGGCCTCTAAAAGCAGGCTGAGGTCAAGTTCACTGGGACCTGGTATGTGAGAGAAAGTAAAATGTTAGAAAATAGAAGCTTAAATTAAACAGAGCAAAGAAAAAAAGCAGCATTCAGCAGAAAACTTTAGAAAATATAGGGTTGAAATTTGCAGTGCTCCTTGATACTCGTTTTAATGGTGCCAGGAATAGGTTAAGCAAAATTTACAAATTTGTTTCTTAATTAGACTTGGTGTAAAGTCTCCCCCACTTCCCTCTGCTTTGATCATGCGTATCCACACAGCCAATCCTTCTGTTCAGCAGCTAGAAGCCCAATGCCCAGTAAAATGACAGGAAATCGACAATATATAGGACAAATGCTGGATCTAACATAATACAAAGAGTATAAGTATTGGTAGAGGAATTCAAAGTACAGTACATAGGAGCTTAACACTAACTTTACACAACTAACAACTGGGTTGTTCAAGAAGTTCAAATGTAGAGTGTACAAGGGGGAGAAGGGAATAGAGGAATATGGGAGAGGGGATTGGGAGGAGTAGAGTATAACAATCTTTGCATTTGACACAGTGTCTTATAATGTCTTTGAGACGGCTCAAAGAGCTTCACGGAATAGAATGTAAAGTGAATTGACTGTATATTTTGTGGGCGAAACACTGGCACAGACTATTCGGATCAAGTGGCTGTTTTGCGTGCAGTAACATTCTGCACAACACACTATTTTTAATTCCTGTATAAAAGAAATGAACTACAAAAATCAGTTCAGGCAATTTTTTTTAATTGAATTGTTTTTCACTTTTTTTTATAGTATGAGATGACATTTCTACTGATGTTGAATCATTTTGACGTGGGAAGATGTACCCTTTGAAAAGAAAGCACCATTGAATTTTTATAGCTCTGACTTAAAGCTCTACTTTCATGAAATGTTCACAGTTCCATTTCACAACTTATGTCTTTTTAGAATAAAACACAAAAGAAAACTTTGTATTATACAAATCTTCTTACAATTTTTAAACATCAACAGCTTTACTTCTTGCAGTGATTTGCCATTGGATGTATAATCCTGTATTTGACAAGCTTTGTGAAGAATGTTCTGAATCTTTAGTCAAACTGTCCCACACAATGATGTCAATCATTTCAGTAATGATTCTGAAACTCCATTGTACTTTAACCTGAATGTGCTGTTTATGAAATTGGTGATTTATACAATGTCTATGATGTTTCCATTTCTATTTCAAAGCCATGGAACAATGCAGAGTGGGACACTAATATGGTCTGAAGATTACATGATATGAATTGTATTGTATTTCAGAACAGGATATGAAGTGGCAAAAAAAAATACAGAATGTAATTACCTGATCTTCAGTATCCAACCCAATATTGGAGTATCACTGCATAACAGCATTTGCAATCATTAAACAGGCAGGATTAGAGTCACTGATCCCTAATGTCCTGACATTGAATGTTCTGCTCTAATGTGCCACAAGACAGAACCATTGTCCTTTGGATTTTCAAATAATGGCATTTACAGCTATATAGAAATCTAATCATCCTCGTGAAGGTGGAAAAGAGAAGGTTGAGAGGAGATATGATTGCTTTTTTAAAAAACTTTCTAAAGGGACTGGATAATGTAGAGCATGGTAAGCTGTAGGGAACGGCGATATATCGGTATATCGCTAAAACCCGATATGATTTTCATATCGATATGCCGATATAGACATTTAAAAAATATCGATATATCGAAAAACGATATATCGAGGTAAAAAAATCGGGATGTGAGCACAATCAACTACAAGACCCAGAATGCTCATCTCTATACACAATGCACAGACCGAGGTGCAAAGCCGCCATCTTGTATTCATAGTCCTCGAATACAATATACAGGTATGCAAGGGGTGGGGGGAGAGAGACAGCTGTGGGTGGGGGGGGTGAGGGGGAGAGAGACTGCTGGGGGGGGGGGGTGAGGGGGAGAGAGACGGCTGGGGGGGGGGGTGAGGAGGAGAGAGACGGCTGGTGGGAGGGGGAGATAGACGACTGGGGGGGGAGGAGAGGGGGAGAGACGGCTGGGGGGGGGAGGAGAGGGGGAGAGAGACGGCTGGGGGGAGGAGGAGAGGGGGAGAGAGACGGCTGGGGGGAGGGGGAGATAGACGGCTGGGGGGGGGGGAGAGGGGAGAGAGACGGCTGGGGGGGGGAGAGGGGGAGAGAGACGGCTGTGGGGGAGAGGGGGAGAGAGACGGCTGTGGGGGAGAGGGGGAGAGAGATGGCTGGAGGGGGAGAGGGGGAGAGAGATGGCTGGGGGGGGAAGTGGGGGAGAGAGACGGCTGGGGGGGGGAGGAGAGGAGGAGAGAGACGGCTGGGGGGGGAGGGAGAGAGAGACGGCGGGGGGGGGGAGGAGAGGGGGAGAGAGACAGCTGGGGGGAGGGGGAGAGAGACGGTGGGGGGGGGGAGGAGAGGGGGAGAGAGACGGCTGGGGGGAGGGGGAGAGAGACGGCTGGGGGGAGGGAGAGACAGACGGCAGGGGGGAGGGAGGGAGAAAGAGACGGCTGGGGGGGTGGTGGGGGAGAGAGACGACGGGGGTGGGGGGTGCGAGAGAGGGACGGCGGGTGGGGGGGGGGGGAGAGAGACGGGGTGGATGTGATAATATACAGATAGATAGAGATGGGGGGGGATGTGAGAGAGGAGAGAGGGAGAGAGACATAGAGAGACACAGACAGAAAAACACAGAGATGGAGAGAGTGAGAGACACAGAGAGAGAAAGATATTTACCTCCTGAGAAGATTGGCCTCGAATGCACGCGCACGCGCGGAATGCGCATGCGCAGTACGAAAAAACTAAAAATATCGATATTTCGGTATATCTCGATATGAGCCAACCGATATATCCATATCCGGAAAATTCCCATATCGCCGTTCCCTAGTAAGCTGTATTATGTTGCCCAGATCGGTGGAACCAGAGGACAGCCTGCAACTGAATGGGGTAAATGCAAAACAGATTTGCGGAAACACTATTCCAGTGAGCGAGTTGTAAATATATGGAACAGGCTCCCCGGGGAGGCAGTGTAATCAGAAAGTGTTGATTCTTCCACAAGTAAATCAGTCAGATTTGTTGTTAGGAAATAATATCTTGGGATACAGTATGTAGTTTGGGACATGACAGGTGCACGCGGTAACCAGGATGGTGGAAGGTGAACTGGTTGGACTTTGATCTACTTGCATCTAGCAATTCTTATGTTCTTGTGTTCTTAAGGTGTTTGGAATTTTTTTAATATACCGGTGCTACAGGTTTTACTGTTTATGGAGATCTAAAAGCCTACTGGCAGAGGCAATTTTGATTTGCAAATGCAGTGGCAGTTACCAGGATACGTGTGAGGAACACTTCTACCAGGCACATACCAGGCTGTAAAATACAATTAGCATTTCATAGATGTTTTGCATGACCTCTCAGTGTTATCTTAGAGTGTTATTGACACATCCGACTTAGCGTTGTCACCAATGCTCTTGTCACAAGCATTTCCACTTACCATATTCCCGCATGAATAGAAAATATACACTCATAGCTCGTGGCTCACCTGCGACTGGTTTCTTAGTGGGAAAGAGCTTGTTGTCAACAGTCACAGCGATGTCATAGAAAACCTCCTCTTCGTCCCTGTCTGCATCAAGCTGGGTTGAAATCAGAAAACAAATAATATTGATAGCCATTGAGATTTGTTTAGTTGGACAGGTTTTGTGTTGGTTGTATGTGATATGTAAATTTGCATTTACAGCAAAACTAGATTGAGGTTGATAAAGATATACACGGTGACTAGCTGATTCTTCACTGAATAACATTAAACTAATAGTAGGAAGAGGCAACCAGCATCATTAAACTTGCACAAGGATTATACTGGAGAAAATTTCTTACACTTCGCAGTTTACCAGAGAGTGTTTTTTAACATTCATTCTGCTTTGTGTTGGTTAAGTTGTTTTGCAATACAGGAAGCTTTGAAAACAATTCCTGTGCTTTTACATGCATACTATATCAAATGCAAGGATTATTATTTTTATGTAAACTTCTGGAACTTTCAACAGAGCAGCAAATCACATTCCCAGCTGCTGCTGAATTTAGTTTCCACATGGGTCCCAGTCCAGCTTGTGTTCCCCAGAGACAACTACAACATTTATGTCACAGTTTCAACGAGGAGAAGCAGAGTGAAGAAAACCTATTAACTTCTGTATGATAGACATTTTTCTGTTTCAAGCCATTGCCCTTTACAGCAACTCATGGGAGAGCTAAATGTCAGTGCATTGCTTCATCAGCTTTATATAAGTGAAGGCATGGTTATCGTGGGTTATTGGAGAAACATTTACTTTTCCGCATGTTAAATAAACATAGAACAGAGTTTTTCCTTTATCAAATATAAATGCAAGAATTTGTTTGCCTTTCAATAGACAGGAAACATTTTTGATTGAGTTTTTGAATATTTATCGATGTGGGTAGTATTGCTCCAATTTTAATGTCTGATTGCCATTGATTAACTAATTACACCTCCCAAGTGATTCAAGACCACTCTTAATTATTTATCTTTTGATTTTCTGTGCTTCCAACTAACGATTTATCAAATCCGAACATCCTAGTCAGCCACTACAAAATGTGCAATCTTCTGATAATCTTGCTCGGATCAGAAACATTGCTGAAAATATGTTATTGCTAATCGCTAAACATCCAGTGAAAACCAATTTTGTTCTGGATCAGGGAATGGTGTACACACCTGCAGCAATATAAATTAAATGTTGTCCAAACTGAGATCAAGAAATGCATCCAACAAGCATTATTGTCATTATTCCACACCTGATTCATCATCCTTTAACTCCCACCCAACCATGTAATACAGGTGCAATTCAATAACAAAGAATTGGAGCTGGATTGAATATCCTGTTTAGGAAAGTACTTTATAGAGGACAACCTTTGGTGAATTTGTTAGCGTTGGTTGCAGATGCATTCATCTTTTAATAATAGATGAGCACAGTTTTGAATTAGCTTCAATTTTTATTTTTCATTTATATATTTACAAAGAAATCCGATATGATGCTTGGTTTTGGTATGCCTTGATTTTTAAAAAAACTTATTTTTGCAATAAATAATTCAACATTATATGCTTGCATTTTATATTCTCTGTGAAAGACTGATAATCCCTCAAGAAAAAAAAGAATAATCATTTCAACCCAAGACTGTTGTGCGCAATTGGCTGCCACATTTCGACCACAAAATATGCAGCCAATTCACTTTACAGTATATTCTGTGAAGTACTTTCAAACATCTAAAAGATGTGATAAGCGCTATATCAAATGCAAGGATTATTATTAGTAGTAATATTTCTGAATTGATTATTCTATATCTACAGAAACAGGTAATATCATAGAGAAATTGTTTAGTTTTACAGTTATTCTACCCCGTCTTGTGTTTATTTTTATATTATTCCTCTCACCTAAGGTAAGTTATGTATATAGAGAAACAAAATGTCTTCACATGTACTTCCCTAAGGATTTTGGATGTGCTAGCGCTCAGTTAACTTACTGCAAAGCATGCAAAATGACTTCCTTGCCAATTTGCCTGTCTGCTGGATAGTCTGGCCAAGATTTAACGCTAACCCTCCATTATACTTGATTTTTACTCTTATTACAATTGCAACACTGAAAATTTGGTGTAATCCTGTTGTCGCAGTAACACTCAAATGTCCCGAATGAGCTGGACCCACTCAATGCAGTGGTTTCACATTACATTTGCATTGTGTTAACTCTTAACACAATGTTACAAAATTTATTACACATCATGACTTCTTAACATCAAAATACACATGTACACTGCATACATACTTGCCTACTGTCAGCAGTCTGATTCCTTTTTGTGAACCAGATTATGATGGTTGCAGACAGTAAGCTATCCAGTTTACTCTGAAATGCAAGCACCAGTAGATCTGTATGTAAAATGTAACACAGCATATACACACGCAGGCCCATCATTCTGTACTGCTGTTTTATTTACATGAGACAACTGTGTCTAATCTGACTTTCCTGCTCTTTCTCCAAACCAGTGAATAGTCTTCTTTCAGCTTTTTTATTTCCTTATCAAATTACTTATAGACAAGTGTCTATACTTACTAATAGCACATTGTGTATTGCTTATGTTTCTCTGTCAGGTTTGGTTAAAGATGCCCTCAAACCAATTTGTTTTGGTCCTCTAAAAGATTCAGTATTCTGAATTAATCTGAGCTGGATTCATAGCATGGTTCCAGAAGTGAAGGAACATTGCACTTGTTCTATTAAACCTCAGTGCATATTTTGTGTTTGTATTTAGCAAAACGAGCGGAGGTCTATCAGTGCAGAAACTATTGATTTTATTAATTCTAAAAACATTGTACCCAAATCAAACTGAGATTACCATACATCCCATCTGCACATGAAAATTCCAGACTTGTTCATAGTTTAAATATTAAATTGAACAGAAGATAATTATTGCTTGGTAAACTAATTTGAGGTTGCTGAAAAGACCATTTGAAAATAAACTGTGCCTTTGATTGTTGTGGGGATGTGAATGCCTTCAAATGTATGCTGCAGTATCAAACCATTTAGTCAAATAGAAAAAAGTCATCACACGGGAGTCAGAACTTTAAAGACTGTTATCCACATAGGCATTATTCAGCTTGTCAAACCACTGTATGGAAAATCTACCCAGGAGGTAATTAAACTGTTGGATTCAACTGAGAGCAGAATCCTTGGGCGTCCAATGCTGCTTGCATCAGCAAACCTGGTGAAACTCAACTATTGCAGTTGCTTTCGCTGGTGAACGATAATTGGCGAGGTGATCAACTCAAATAAAAATACCAGCAGCTAAGATCAGTATTTAAGTCAACAGTAAAGTGAGCGTGACCTAACTCATGTAAGGAAATAGGAAGCTGGTTCCCCGATAACAACAAGGTATAAAATGGAAAAGTATCATTTTGAACACAGGAAGTAAAATGAACCATTTCCGCAAGCGACTGCAGCCGACTTCAACCGGAGGTTTCAGTCATAAATTCTCTCTAATCTGTTTGATTGTTAATTTATGAAGAACGTGAAATGAATACAAACCAAACTGCTCCGAATAAACGAAAGGAATCTCTTTGCAGAGTATGTTTCAGTTTGTGAGTAGCACCATTGAGAAATACATTGAACAGGAAAGCAAATGAAAATCCCTTCAGGGAACACAAATCAGTCTACCCTTCATGAAGCACAACAGGAGACACCTCACTGGAGCAGAACAACTGAAAACTGCAGACTAAAGCTCTGGATGTTAAGAATGCAATTTGAAATTACAAGCTTAATTGGAACATGGATATCTATAAAAAAGCAAGTCATTTGGGAATGGAAAAGCAGTTAAAATGGAATAAAAAAAACTTTTGGAATGCGAGAAGGAACTGATGCCATCTCCTGATGCCATTTATTGTATCAAGAGTATTTTTCTCCCTCAACATTGGACTTCTCTTCTTCATGCTCTTTACTCATGGAAAGCAACCCACCGTGTACATTGATATTTTATGTTGCTTTTCTCCAAGATAGCTATCGTTCAAGATAGCTTCATTGTTTTGCATTTCTATTTCAGTAATTCTGAACAATAGGTTGGAGTTTAGTTAGATTAACTGTTATATTTCAGATAAAAAGGCATCCATATGTGATTCATATTATGTATTATCGTTGCAAACACAATTAGGTAAATTGGCTCTGCCTGCATAATCTTGTTTTCTTTGAGAAGGAACATGCATTTTGATGTGTATTGTCATCGCCTTCTGACCATTAAGCAAATGGAATATTTTTCCTAATACTTACATCAGTGTAAAGAGTGCTGTATGATAAACTAATAATATTATTATAATGCATCTACAGTACTTGTTTTTTCTCATGTTTTCTGTACATAATAATATAAATAATCTGTGATTTGATGTAGCACTTTAAGTGTTTTAGACATCTCAAAGCACAATATACTGTAAAGTGAATTGACTCTATTTGTGGGTGAAACACGGCAGGCAATTGCACACAGCAGAGTCCCACAAACAGTCATGGATTGAAGTGACTAATTTTTTTATTGTTTTTTTTCCACAAGCATGAAATCTATTATCTTACTGCATTTAAGATTTCCTATCTATTTTGCAGAATTTTTTCATTTGTATTTTCATGAAGTCTTTTTAGGCTGTTACTCATTTAATTATTCTTTTTTAATTAAAAATAACTTTTTAAAAAAAATGTTATTTCCATTTAAATATTTTCTCAGCTTTTTTGCCTTCTGAGCATCAGTTTGATTCTGACATTAGTAAAGCAGGCAGAGGAACATCGGAACGTGAGCAAAAAGGTGAGTAGAGCACGACTGAAACCCATACCGCACATTATGAGAAAATTAGAGAGAACAAGATATGCAAATAGACACAGCAGCAGACTTGGGAACACTTCAGCAAAGATACGATAAGTTAACTATAGCAGATAATGTGGAGACAGGAAAGAAAGCTAATGAGAAGACAAAGCTGGGAAATAAACAATGAGCCAGAGATATCGTTAACCGTAATTTTGAAATGTGAATGCTGCTTTCAACTCATTTACTTTAGCCCGCCTGCCCTCCCTCCCTCCCTTCCTTCCTTCCTTCCTTTCTTCCTTCTAGATGGGCCTTATTGTTGATAATTCCAGTGCTCTGGAAGTATTCCAAAGCAAATTGTAATTTTCCAGAATATTGTTCCTATGCCCTATGCAGCACGCCCTTTTGCAATACTGTCATGAAGTGATATGGTGAGTAATCCAGTATAAGAAAAGAAGATTGCATAAATGCTCTGTACATTTAATAGACAGTCTATTATCAACTCCACTGTCATGTTAATGATGTTTCTCAGGGCACAGCCAATGTATACACTGGCAATAAACCAAGAAAACCTCAAACTCTAAGTTGCCATAAACCCTAGCAACTCACAGTTTGAGTTTATCTTGACCTGAATTGCACTCAACATTGAGAGGGCTAATGGAAAATGTGTTTCTAATATTGGCACTGAAGTAGTTTCAAATCTGGTCCTAAATGCAGAAGATAGGATGGGAAAATGTAAATACTGTAGTGTCTTTTGACCTTCATTGACTGGCCAATTCATATCAGTAGATAGACTTACTCTGCCAGCACTGTTAGGTTAAATCTTTCAATGTTATTTTGTTTGATGAAGAAATATTTTTTGTAACTTTGTTGTTATTGATTCTAATAATAATGATACTTGCATTTGAAATAGCACCTCATCAGGAAGTCATCTCAAAGCATTTCACACAATATACAGTATATTTTGTAGGCGAACACAGCAGCCAATGTGCTCAGCAATGCCCGACAAATATCCTTGAAGTGAACGGCCAATTTTATTTGGGGGGAATTTGGCCAGGGCACCAGAGAGAAAGGTGACATCAATCTTTGCATATTGAATGACATTGTCCTGACACTGGAATGTTTGTAATAAATCACCACTAATCACTGGGGGCGGTAATATTTACAAAACAATTTCTAAAAATGTTTGACTGAGACTCATAGCACCATATACATTATTCCTGTAGCGGAATACTGGGTGTCACAACATCTCTGCTCTTCTGTGATCTGACTACACATATTAGGGAATGTCTTTAACATTTACAATCAGGCTCTCGGTTTTATTTACTCCAATAAATAAGCGTTTATTCAAAGAATCCCATTACTGACTTTATGTAGTGGTCTACATATAAGAGATAAACATTTGCTGGGAAGAGTACCTATTTAATTGCTCTAATAATAATCCTTGCATACGATACTGCACCTTATTGGTCTTTTAGATCCCTTAAAGTGCTTTACAGAATATACTGTAATATACTGTGAATTAACTGTATATTTGTGGGCAAAAAGTGACAGCCAATTGTGCACAGCAGTGCCCTACAAACAGTCTTGAATTGAAATGACCAATTTATTTAAAAAATTCTTGAGGGATTATCAGGCTTGTTTTCGCCCTCGCTGGAATCAAACCCAGGTCTCTCAAGTTTCCTCTTCTCCGGGATGTGTCTTACTATCTATTAGTATAGTTTTAACCAAAGCTCTCTGCTTTACAGGTCAACTGTTCAATCATTTGACATTTATTTGTAGTTAGTGCACTTGCTTATCAGTTTAATGAAGATTTCACATGTTTCAATAAATCTCACTGTTCTGCAGCACAGATGTAATGCCAACAATATGTTATTATATTTCCTCCTTATTATATTTATGATAACTCATTTTAAATGCTCAAGGGATCTTCTATTTTTATTAAAATACTAACAATAGTCAATAGTACATTGTTCAGGTTTAAAGTTTGTTTTGTAACTCCACTTACCTGTAAAATATATACTCTCCATATTCACATTCAAATATGTAAAGCAATAGTACTGTTTGCACTGTTTCCATTACACTGAACAGAAATAATTATACTTTTCCATTTGCTTCAGTAATTTTCATCAGTGAAACGCCTTCTTTCTTTCCTATTGCTATTGATTAACTGACAAGCCGAGTAGTAACCATTGTGTTTGGATTGCTTCCCAGACACACAAATCTTATCCAGAGTTTTATACAGCAGCTAGTGGATCTTGCAACTGTTGTGGTGAGTGAATTTCTAATCTCCACCCCATCATACAAGTCCTCACCAGGCCTTTACTGGTACCCTATCACAGAATGGATCAACTTCAAGATCCTCACACTGGTCTACAAACCCCTTCATGCCCTGGTACCTACCGGCTTCTCTGACCTACTTATTCTGTACTCCAATACTCTCCGCCACTTGGCTGGTTTCAGTGGCCGTGCTTTCAGCCACTACACCCTGAATCTTTGGAACTCTCAGTTTCACTCCCTCCGCCTTGCCCCTCCTTTCCCATTTTTAGATAACCCCTAAAGACCTTCCTCTTCGATCACCTCTCCCAGTCTCCCCACTCAGCAACAGATCCCACTACTGTTAAATGCTCTGAAACACTACACTCCATTAAGGGTGCTCCGTGAATTCAAGTTATTGTTTTTTGAAATGAGTTGATTGTTTCACAGTGAATATGCTGGGTACTTAGATATTCTGAAGGTACTGTATTTAAATAAATATAGTGATTTGGGAAAGTTAAATTGCTTGAATCCTTAGTTGCATTTATGAATTTTAATGAATTTGAATAATTAATCCATTTAGTAATTTCAAAACCTTTTGATGGGTATACTGATTAGATGTTAGCATTCTCTAAGGTCATACAATGCATATTATATTTGCAAGGTGACATTTGATCACATTATGAAATGCAAAACAAACTATTAAATTGTTCTGTATTCAAGCAGCGCTAGTTTGGACTAATTAATTTCACTCACTTTTATCTGCATTTCATTATATATTTCAGCAAATGAGCAGCACATACCACACAATTTATTTTAAATTAATTCACGAAACACAATGTGATAATCTTGCTCATTCATCCAAGACAAGCTCATTCATCCAAGACAAGAGCGTCGGAGGGTTGGTACTTACGGTAACGATCAAACTCCTCTCCTGGAAATATTTGACAAGTGGAATTGTGTTCTGCTTGAAAGTGGTCAATCGTCTCTGGGTGGCTTTGGGATTATCATCAGGCCGGCCTTGCTGCTCTGCCCGCTTTTCCAGCCGTTCTTTCAATCTGTGATTTGCACACGCTAGGAAGACCACTAAATCTGGCACGCAGATCTGAGGAGAAAGAGTACAGAGACTGACTGAATCAGGATTACGAGCCAACATAGCCCAGTAAGCCATGCCTTTGGAGCAACTGATCAGCACAAATTGCTGATATTTGCAGTGCCTGAGAATAACTTTCATATTATTGCCGTTTTACTCTTGGTCAATGGTGCTCTAGAGAACAGTGAATATGACTTCCTCAGTAAATGACATCCGATGTTTTGTTTAGATCAAAGACAGAGGAACGAGAAAAATATAAAATGTGTGGTCATCGACATTTTATATATCTAGGGTGCAGGAAGGTAGAAAATATCTTAAATAGATTACTAATGGACAAGAAGAGATTTGTACAACTGTACAGAACTCACATTGTCATAATTCCACCTGCACTCAATTTAAAATAGATTTATCTTAACTCATTCCATGGAACCCAATTGCGACAATTAATTGCTGAGTTATTCCCAAATTCACACCTCAATGCTTCAAAGCATCTAAGCCTTTCAAATGATATTATCTGTTAAGCACTGGCTTCCAATCCCCCACTTGGGTGAAATAAATTGTCATAATTTGAAATATTTCCAGCAGTGATTTAGTGGATGATTGAGATTATTGAATGAAGTTCCTAAGAGAATGTTTTTACACAGCTAATCAAGTTGATAACTTTTATTTTGTTTCATAATTTGCCTGAGAAATTTTTGTGTTTATTACTTGCAGTGTTACTAGCATAAAGTATTGATGACTGAATCATTTTTAAAATTTTAATTATACCCTCACAGATCAAAACTATATCTCTGGAAATGAATTCCACTTTGGCTGCATTTCTCCATAATCCTGCATTAATGATGTGCCAGATGCCATCAGATTTCTTCTGGGAACATTATGACATATCAAGAACACTGAGAACATTTAAACAGCTGTTTAAGATAGGCCCCAAACACAGAAGCCTCACAGAACATTAGAGTTTTAAAAAATAATTAATAGGAAAGACCAGGGCTGACTTCAAGGTTAGGACTTAATATTCAAGTTTAGATAACATGCTTTTTCTCGCACTGTTCACAATGTGATCTAAAACTATTCTGTTTAGGCTACTGGCTTGATCCATAGAAATAAAAAATTCACATGACCCCCAATAAATGCTCAGTTTCTAAATACCCATCAGAAGCAGAACCTTTGTCACCTTGCTGTACCTTTGTCACACGAACCAAAAAATCTGCTTCCTGTAATAATCAGTTGCTTACTGATAAACTCATAATTGGTTTTATGGAAACCTTTCATTTCAGATTACAATTTCTACAAATTGCCTACAAATGACCTCCAATATGTATCCCTCAGATTATTCAACCATGAAAGTGCGGATAATTTTATTATACATTCAATAAATAATAAGTTTGATAACAGATAGATTGTTAACAACTCTGATGAAACATGCTAAGATCGAGTTTTAAATCAATTTATTTTATACTTATTGTTATGCATTGAAAAAGATCACAAATGCATTAGTGAGATTTTGTAAACTTCTTCCTTATTGTAAGATAAACTTTTGGGGAGATTTGGGACTTTCTTTTTATTTAACACAAGTGAATTACAAGCGAATATGTGGTAAATTACTGATATTTTACATTGTGTTATATGACAAGTATATAACATCATAAAAGCATTTTCAGGTTACTGAACTCCGAAGGCTCATCCCTCTATAGTAAACCTATAAATGAGTTTCCTTTTTGATGAAAATGATGCCCTCAATAGTAAACTCTTTCTCATTCAGTAGTGATTGACTTGTAGCTTTTTTAAAAAAAAAAAAATTTAGGTTTCCAGCATTCACACATTTTATTTCCACCAAATTTTCAGAAATATGTGGTGGACATTCAATATTGAAGTAATCACATCGGCTTTAAACAAAAAAGGTCCATACCTGGTCCTCAAAGGACAGCGCTTGAGCAACATCCCTTGGAAATCCATCAATGACAATACCTTGGGCATCAGGAAGCTCCATTAAACGATGCTTGATCTCAGTAATTGTTGTTTCCTTCAAATGAAATGTATCTTGTGATATACATGTTGCTTTAAGTGTATATAAATTGTGTACATAAAACAATTCTTGAGTTACTACACGTAAACGTTTTCAGTTTGAATTTGGGAATGGCAAATGTTTAGCTGATACAATATAGTTTTATACAGTTGAACAACATAGTAATATTTATCATTTCGGAGTATATTTATTGAGGTTCTGTTAATATGTAAATCTGTAAATCTATAAACAGATACTGTATTTGAATTCATTTCTGACACATACATAGACTAGATATTTGAATTTAGTTCTAACACACAGTTATTGCAATAACCAAAGTTCCAGCACAATTTAGGATTCTTTTAAAGAATACTCTGTCGGAATATGTTCAAATAGTAATGCTACAGTATAAACCACAATCATTGAGAATCCACCGAGAAAAATAAGCAGTTTCAAAGACATTGGCCAAGCAGTGTTGAAGTGAACCCATTTTATGGAGAATGTGTTTGCAGAAGAAGCCTTTGAAAGGGGTCACTGTATGACATGTGGTTTTGTGTCCTGAGTAAGCAATAGGTTTTGAAACAGAATTTATCGAGATGAAAGTTGATCGATACATGGGCTGCAGAGCTCAAGAGAAATGAACAGCTGATAAGGAGCTCAAGTCCTTAGCAAAACAATTTGCTACCATTTGCAATGTTATATTAGATTTAGTAGTACTTTTTACCTGTGGTGCTAATTCTCCATTGGTTATAATTTTCGCAATCAAACTCCATTTTCTGTTACTGCTTGTATTTTGGATCATTTTTCTTCTCAACAGCTCTCCAACTGAAATGTACTCAAATCCATAACGATCAGCTATTTTTAAGCTCTGAGTGCCTTTCCCACTGCCAGGCCCACCTAAAAGAGGAAAATAATAAGAGTGTTCCAATTATGTCTCTGCTGTATTTCAAGATTATATAATGTCAGACGAATTTTACACAGACCATGAGTGGACAGTGTAGATAATGTTATATTTTATGGACAAAACACATCCGTAAAAACAGTTTGTCCACATTGACAAGAGACTAAATGTCTAAAAAATATTCAAAGGCTGTGCCTAGTTGTTTCTGTACACAATGTACATAATGGTCAACAGCAGGTCCTCCTTAGATATGACTGAACACTCAACAACAATTAAGGTAAATTACATTCTTCCCGTTGAAAAAGCTATACATGTTTGTCATATTTTAAATTCTAACTTAACTCTAAAATGTATCTGGAATTTATGAAGCATCAGATCTAAAGAAACAACAAATCATCTGATTCAGAATAACTAGTAGAAATCAATATTAGAAATGAAAAGGCTGATACAATATAGAACATATTTTCAAACATTCTAAGACTTTACTGCATAAAGTAACATTGTGATGTTTGACATTGCTGAAGATTACCTATTACTAATATAATCCGTGGCCGGGGTTCGTTTGGGTCGAACACTGTGTATTCCTCAAAAAGTTCAGCTGTTTCAGACAGATCTGTGTCGCTCTCAATAGAAAATTGATGAATAGGGGGCAGACGATCAAAGCGTCGGTACGGGAAATTGGGACTGTCAGGCAGAACTGCAATCAGAAATGGCCGGGGAAAAAAACGTGTAAATAACATTCTTCTGTGCACATTTAGTAATCAAATCATTTTACGACAATTGATATCCTTCACCTTGAAGATCAAAAGAAATTCACCCAAACTGTTAAGAGTATGTCATTACATTTTCTCAAGTGGATCCTAGAAAGAGTGATATTGTTGCAATGTGGCTCTTCAGGTGTAAATTATGTTGGATGTACAATTATTTATATATTATAGAGATAGAGATTACTATGATTATACCTACTGTGCTATAAGATCTTGTATTTAATGTTTGATGTTAGGAGTTAAACAAGAAAGCAAAGATTTCCGATGAAGAACCATTATTTATCCACTGAATTTGAGTTTCTCAGAATATTGCTCTCTGCCTTTTTGGGGATGTTGTAATTTTGCACTGCAATTTACCTTTTAATTAAAAAAGGGTCATTTTACATAGCCGGTGAAAATACAGCACAAGTAAGAGCCAGGGATTTTTTTTTGTGAACAAGAAAAACGTGTTTATCTTTTGGTGGGTGCCATGAAGCAAGGAGAGTGTAAGTGGCCATGTGTTTTTGTTCATCGCTACAAGCAAAACATTATTCCCCTTGCTAATGAAATGACCCAGCAGTATAAATAGAATGGTCTTTACAAATTAGCTCTGTGTTTGAGCATAAACAGAGTATCTGCTTCCTCTCTTGAGGGCTGCTAGGTCTCAAGTGAAATATATTTGGACAGTTCACTCACAATCTCATCATTTTCACTTTTAAAAAAATGAAAGTAACACTTTACCATTTCTGATGAATGATCTCCTTCCCTGGCCACCATTCAGAGGAGGTAATGCCCTCTTTTCTTGAGCAACAAAAGTGTCCCAACGTACTCTCTCGGGCCCTCCCAACTCCTTCACCTTCTTCAGACATTTCTCTAAATACTCCAAAGGATCATCGGGTTTATAGTACATCAACCCAGTAAGCATACTCTGCAAGTTAGAATCCAGAATAAACAGCGTCAATAAATCCCATCAATAATAAATGGTGTGAAGTGACAACTTGGTGAGGTCAATGCTGACATTTTTCACTTCTCACTGCTGCTCTTTTGATGATATAAAGCTCTGCTTTAATCTTCTAATGCATGGGTCTGGGTCAATAAGTTTCACCTTGAGGCACAATCAAACGAAAGATATCACAAAGCATTTCACAGATTTAATATAAAATGTCCTACTTGTGTATTTTATAGACAACCAAATTGTACATGGTAAAGTCACACAAAAAGTCATGAAGTCAATAACCAACTTTATCGAGAGAATTATATTTCCATAACTTTACTCTCCTGCACATTAACTTTAACTGAAGTTATTATTGACAAAAGTCAATCTAATTATTTTCTGTACCATTGGACTGCCTAGACTTTGAATTATCTCTTGGGGATAGGTAGTAAAATGATCAATTTGCAGCTTCTGACTGTATTCTGTAGTTATGCCTCTTAGCACACAAAATAGGTCAAAGCACACCATGGAACATTTACTCAAAATTGGTGTGCTTTGACCTATTTTGTGTGCTAAGAGGCATAACTACAGAATACAATCAGAAGCTGTAATGAGGCCACATGCCTTACGAGTTTGATGCTTATAGATATGGTCAGCACAAGACATGGAGAAATTTTGCTGGGGCATCAAAGAGCAAGTCATCAATTTCCTCGAGTGCAATTTAGCAAGTCTGAAATTCAATTTGCACATGAAAAGGACAGGGGTACAGAGGAAACACTGTAAAGCTAAACAAAAAAAGCATTGTGACAGTGAAACCAGCAATTAACACGGTCACCAGCCAGATTATAATTAAGATTTGCATAAGAACGCAAATATTTTTTTAAATGGGAGCAAGGCATCAGATTCCAACAAGTCTATTCGCTTTCAGTTGAACTCATCTGCATTTTTCCTATCACATTAAATTTCTTTTCGGTCCAGAAGTACATCTTGTTGCGCATTTAATTTATTTCTACACTTCACTTCAACGACCTTTGCTGGCAATCTACTTCACCATTCTATTATCATGTGTTGTCTGTAAAAATAATTGGACTGCCTTCTCTTTTCACTTCTAAATCTCACCTGGTGTTCCCAGCGATGAATAATGTGAGTTTAAATTTCTACTCTATAAACAATATATGTACAAAATTGTAAAATGGATATTCAACAATAGCCTTGCCCTTAGGGCAAAGGTCTGCATCTGAACTTAATCAATCACAATAGGTACAAATGTGGATTTGTTCCAGATGGACAGTTTTTGACAACTACAGATAATGAATCCATTAGTATGTCAATGTAATTCTCAATATTTGTAGTTAACCAGATACAGGTCAGTATCTGCTCAGTACTATGTCTGCAGATGGAATAATATTGTCCAAAGTTAAAGCTCTTTTATTTACACTCAGTCACAAACATTTATATACTTTGTAAACCCATCCCCCACAAACTCTCCAATTCAACCACAAAATACAGTGAATTGAAAAATTCTATAAAAGCAGCAGTAATATTTGATACTAAACACTACAGAGATTCAAGTGGTAATATTTTCTTTTGCAGGTCTTTTGATCTGTTTTTCTTCCATTTACTGTACAAATGCTGAATCTCATTGGAATTGAACAAATAAAATAGTATACTGTTCCCGTCCGAACAAGATGTCCATGTGATATCTCGCCCTGGTAAATTGACGGATCCTAGAAATGATTTATGAGCATACACAGGTTGATGCTGGATTAAGCGTAATGGTGAAATCTGAGTGATTTTGATGACATGCTTGACCATTCTTACATGCTTTCCCTATACAGCTGCAGAAGGAGTAAGATCATCAAACAAATAAACACTTGTCAGAGACCATTACTTCACCCATAAATCTTTAAATACTATACATATTTGAGATTTAAAAGCACTGGTAAAATGCTGCCAAGATTAATAGGAATCTGCAAATAAAGATTTCAGCAAAGTAATGTAAGTGGCCATTTACACTGGCTGCTTCCCTCGCCAGCCTTTTTATCACCAGGGTCAGGATGAATTAAGAAAGGAAAATTGTTTACCTCGAAAAACAATAGCCTTTGTAAAATTTGGTGATTAAAATCTCAATATGTCAAATCATTCGGAAATAAATCTTGGCTTAGTTATGGCTATTTGTCTCCACCAACATCTGCATTTTATTTGACCAATGTTAATGTGTATTTTGCACTTATATTATCCAATATATTTTGTCAAGTGGTAATGTGAGTTTATTGTCAGCATTTCTTAAAGGCCAGGCCCATCCTTTTCATTAGGTCTCCATTTTTTCATATATCACTTGCGTTTTGCGACACTAAACTTTTGCTACAAGCTCCCCACATGAAACTATTGATTAAATAAGCCAGTGCCTGGTGCGACACTAAGTCATCAGAACTCAGAAAGAAACAGATTCAGTCCCTAGTCTATACTACCTTAGCTGATCTCAATAGTGAGGCAATGCGGGCACTACAGGAGGCCTCAGAACACCTGAGCGAAGGAGAGAAAACACACCAAGTATCTGACTTTTGATAATTGATCTGTTTCACCCACCAAATTTGTTGTCAATTCACTTTACAGCATATTCTGTGACGCACTTTGACACATCTCAATGACATGATAAGGCACTATATCAAATGCAAGGAATATTATTAATATTAGTACAGTAGTAGTTTCTTGTTATCATTACCGTTTGATGTAAAATGCATTTTGGTGAATGCAGAATTGGGTTTAATTGTGATGTCCCCTATGGGGACAGATTGCCTGCCAAAACTCCCTGTCTCAGCTCATACAGGAGCACATGAGAGATCAATCAGAGGTCAGAAATTATACCCCAACTAGCATCAATGTCCCCATCAGAGAACCACAAAAATATTAGCTATGAAAATCAAACAAAAATCTTTTTACCAATGCAATGTTCATATTTCCTGGTCACATTGTCAGAAGTTCCTGGTAAACTAGGGAAAGAGTAAACTAGGGAAAGAGTCATTTCAAAGTCTTTAACACTGTCAGCCTCAAGTGACTAAATTCCTTTGATTCATTGCAAAATTCTTTGGTATGAATACTTCTCTTGAGAAAATCATTTCAGCTTGAATAAGGTTGAAGTAGGATTTTTTTTAAAGAAAAACATGTTTTTCCTTTAAACCTAATGGATTTGTTTATGTGATGCAAAGATAATGTGAATATACAGGCAAACCCTTCTTAAATGACAAGAGGTTTGTTAAGAAAGAAAAATGATATTAGCACACCGGCTATTCTAAATTGATGTACAGTACTTAATGGTTTGGGGATTTTAAAAAAAACAGCTTTGTTGTGGGATTGGGTTGGTTAGAATCCACGGTCTTGTTGCTTAAAACATTCTGCCATATCTCTGCACATCCAAACCCTGTCTTTGTTTCCTGCCACTGTTTTTTTTTTAAAAAAATGCAGGATTGTGTAACAATGAAACTGCAAACAAACGCCTAACAATCGCCGATCTAATCAACATGGCTTTCTTTACTTGTTGGCTATTAGAGGGAATGGTTTTTTAAAAAAATTTAATTTGATTGTAAAAAAAACATACGAGAAACTCCAACCTTTGGGGGAAAAAGTCAGAAATGAGCACAAAACAGAAATCCCACATAGGTCAGCAAAGAGCAATCCAGGTGAACGTTTGAGACAAAACAATCCTTGTTCAGACCTGCAGCTAAAGACCCCCTGGACTTGATGTTGTAACCCATCAGCAAACCAACACCTGAAACCGCGTCCAATGCGTTATATGAATCCAGAGAGATTGCACAGTGACACATCGCCAATGTAATGATCACACAGGTGTGAATCGGTGTCAAATCCTGGAAAACGAGCCCACGAGCACGTGGCAAACAAATAAATACACACGTGAAATATAAACAATAATGATTGCACAGCAAATACAACTGACGAGGTTCAGCAACAACTGAAACGAAAAGGGACAAGGTTTCCACTGCATTACATGTTAGACCAAGATTATTATTATTATGATTAACTATGGAGTGGAGCTCTGCACACTTCTCTGGTGGGTGGGTGGGTGTGTGTGTGTGTGGTTTTTTTTTCTTCTGTCCATCGTAATTTATATTTCAGGGAGATAACAGATTTAGTCAGAAGGCAACCCGTGTGTTGCCGACCTGCTGGTTCCAGTCTGTGGAGCTTACCTCAAACAGCTGGGGGATTTCTCGCCTTGACAGGTACTCCTTAGCCTCGGCTGTGTTCATGTTCTTCTGAGTGTGACAGAAGGGGTGAGTCGGGAATCAGTGTAACGGTGTGAGCCGGACTGCAGGCAGGCGGGGATCAGAGTGAGAACGCTCTCAGATCTCACACGTGGGTATTTGAGCTGAGTGGAAACTGGATTCAGCTACACACACACCCTCCAGCCCTTTCCCTCCTCCCTGATTTGCTGTATTATCAGTTACACCCAGTGTGGTGTTTGCCCACCCACTTCTGCTCAGCCCTATGACGGGAGGCTTGAGATTACAGGTGGCATTGCTGTTCCTACAACAACCCAAGACCCGTTTGCTCACACTGGAATCATCCGATTAAACAGACCTGTGAAAGATTCTCTTATTTAACTCAGGTCAAAATCAAGCAGCAGTGGGTGAGATATAGTGGGTGAAAAGTGCTCTCCAAAGAGGTGTGGTCTGTCTCTCTCTCCCTGATCAGTCTAAACTCACTCACAGTGTAGACTTGATAATGAGAAACCTACTGTATTTAAGGGGGAGATCAGGGATCTTGTGCTAATTCATTCGAGTGAAGTCCTGTAGCTCAGTGGTTAGAGCATTCGCCTCACAAGCGTGAGACCTGTGTTCAAATCCAGGCAGGTCAGAGCGAAACCTTGGGCGAGTTTCCTCACTCCACACACCTAATAATAATCCTTACAAAAAAAAACGCACGAAAATAAAATGGATCATTTCGATCCACGACTGTTTGTGGGACACTGCTGTGAGCAATTGGCTGCTGCATTTCTCACACGAATGTACAGTCAATTAACTTTACAGTATATTCTGTGAAGCGCTTTGAGTCGTCTAAAAGATGTGAAAAGCGCTATATCAAATGCAAGGATTATTATTAAAGTATCAATTTCTAAAAAAAATCTGGTTAATAAATATATATATATATCTGTGTGTTATTTTGGGTGTGTAACTATAATCCTAAAATGACTTACCAAAAACTGTCTCAAGACAACTCTTAATTGAGCTGATCTTTCAACTACTGTTATTTATAATGCCTATAAAGTGTCAGACTTCAGATCATTGGCATGACAATCCCAGTTGGTAATTCGGTTGAATTACTGCAATGAACTGCAACGGACTGGAATTGATCCAGCAATCATCTTTTGGACTTTTTTCTGAATCTCCCTTGCTTGCAGCTCAGTCCTAGCCGTCACAGGGATTTGGATCCAGCGCCTTCTGCAATAACACCCCACTGATCCAATGTCAAATAGAGTCTCAGCACAAAATCAGTATCATTGTTCCACCTTCTCCAACTTTACTCCCCAATTCAGTAAAATATACCGTAATCCTTCAATATAGCATTGACATGTCAGGAGAATATTTTAAAGTGCTTCACATGATTTACTGTGTAGTGACTAAACATACAGTCAATTCACTTTACAGTATATTCTGTGAAGTGCTACGAGACGTCATAAAGACGTGATCATGTACTATATTAAACGCAAGGATTATTATTATTTTCCAGTAATAGAAGGGTGAGAATTTCTAACAAGTGGGGATGCCTAGCTTTGCCTCTGAGTTAAATACTCCAACATGAACCATTTAAAATGTTTTACTGTATCTGAGAATATTAACATTAAATGCATTATACATGTTACACTTCTTAATTTTTCTCTGTTATGCATCTGTATTTCAGTCCTAACATTTCTGTTCAAACATAAACATAACCTATCAACAAAACAACAGGCAGTGCATACCTATCCCCGAAGAGTATTTGAAGAATGTACAGGTATATGCATGTTGCAAGCGATGTGCGCTCCGAATCGCTGCCCCATATGAAGGGACCTGTATAAATTCAAGTTGTTGTTGATGTATGATCGGTAATTTGAGGCCATTTTCTAAAGAACAAATTTGTGACTGACATTTTGTCAATCTTTGTAGGTATCAGACGTGGAAAGCAAAGCAAGAATGGTGTCAAGTGTGATGTACAAAACACAAAATACTGCAGATGCTGGAAATCTGACGAAGGGTCATGGACCCGAAACGTTGACTCATTTTCCTTTCTCCATAATTGCTGCCTGACCTGCTGAGTTTTCCCAGCTCTCTCTGTTTTTGTAAAGTGTAATGTGTTTGACAATTTATGTGAAAACTTGTTGATTGCGCCTCTTGGAGGACTTTGGGATGAAAAGTGTAGCCATTTGGTGCAGGAGTCAATCTTCATCCGCCTAAAAAAACCCAGCCACTACACTACACTACACAGTGAATCCTATGCAGTACTTTGAAAAATGTCATACAAAACATAAGGATTATTTAATTATTAATAGTAGTGACTCCAAGTCACCCACAAAATACACAGTCAAATCACTTTAAGGTATATTTTGCGAAGCACTTTGAGATGTCTCAAAGACGCGATAATTGATATCAAATGTAAGGATTCAAATATTATTAGTGATTCCTCCTGATAATGAGATGTTTGCCACACTAACAGTCCTGTAGCTCAGTGTTTAGAACACTCGCCTTACAAGTGTGAGACCTGTATTCGAATCAAGGCAGGTCAGGGCAAAATCTTGGGCAAATTTCCCTATTCCGCACGCCAAATAATAATGCCTCCCCAAAAAAATTGGTCATTTCAATCCACGACTGTTTGTGGGAGACACTGCTGTGCACAATTGGCTGCCGCATTTCACCCAAAAGCATACAGTCAATTCACTTTACAGTATATTCTGTTAGGCGCTTTGAGGCGTCTAGACGTGAAAAGCGCTATATCAAATGAAATTATTATTATCATTATTATTATGAACACACGAGGGCTCTGTTGGGACCAACAGATGCTCTCAGTTACTAGAGCTGTGTGTAGCCTGGGCCACTTGAGGAACACGAAAAATGTTCCAACTAACAATACATTAAAAATATTTCACTTTTAATGGTGCTGTGCCTTGTTTTTCATTCTGATACTTTAGTAAACCCTCATTATTGTGAAGCTACCTAGTTGAGATTAAGTCGGGTAAGGTAGTGAGAGTGGTTTTCTTGGCTATTTTGCATTATGCGCCTCTTTATAGTCTTACAACAACAACTTGTATTTATATTATTATACAGCGCCCTTCGAGAGATAGTGTCCCCGAGCGCTTTTTAATTAACCGAGGGAGATTCCATGAAATATCAATAGAAACGCCTAAAAAGACCTTATGCGGCTTTATTATGCATTATTCCAAATATTGGAAAAATAACAATTTGTTGATCTGTTCGCCCGAAAGGTCAAATCATTGATTAAAAAAGGTGCTTAGAAAAATACTGTCACTTAATATAGACCCTGCCACCAATTACACTGTGTAGAGAAGCCCCCCGCCCCTTGTGGTTCAACAGCAGGTTGTGTAATTAAGCTGCAGCAACAGTAACACAGTCAGTCAGTCAGTGGGGGCTCTGCTGGTGCTCAGTGGGGAGGGGGCGGCTGGAGTGAAGGCGGAACTAAAGTCCAGGGCGTGTTGGCGGACCCGGAACTTCCGGTCCCGTTGTGGGTGAAGATGGCGGCGCCCGCGGCCCGGCTCCCCGTCTGGCGGCTGCTGCTTTTACTCGGTGTTTTCACGTTCAGAGGAACAGCGGCAGCGACGGGGGAAGTGGAGGTAGGGAGGGGGGGGGGGGGGGGGGGGGGTCCGGCCTCCAGCCTCCAGCCTTGTGGGGGAGAGATGGGGGATGAAGTGGGAGGTGGGGTGGGGGGGGGTGGGGGGGGGGGGGGGGGCATGGACGTGGGGGAGGGATGTTACAGGGGGGGGAGTGATGGAGGAGGGTAGGATAATAATAAGAATAATCCTGGCATTTGATATATTGCTTTTCGCGACTTCTAGACGCCTCAAAGCGCTTCACACAATGAATTCACACTAAAGTGAACTCAATGTATATTTGTGGGCGAAACGCGGCAGCCGATTGTGGATTGAAATGACCAATTTTATTAGTTATTTTCTGACTGGATTATTATTAGGCGTGTGGAGTAAGGAAACTCGCCCAAGGTTTTCACCCTGTCGGGTTGGACTGTGGGGGGGTGGGGGGGGGGGGGGGGGTTTGCTTCAGCCACGGACGCATTTGGTGGAGAAGGAAACAGTTGGTTTAAGTTTCAGCTGAATTTGACAAATAATAATATCGATGATGATGATCATTCTGACACTTCTATTGCGCACCACGAAAATATGCAATCAATTCACTTTACAGTGTGTCCTGTGAAGAGGTTTGTGATGCCTCGAAGATATGAATGAGGCCATCGCATCAAATGCAAGCATTTGTATTTTACAGTAATAGTAATAATAGTGTTATTATCACGGAGGGTCTGGGCTTGGAATTACCCCCCTCCAACACGATAAACACAACCCCCCTCCCCCTCCCCACACACAACAAAATTACATTTGCATAGCGTCTTTCACGGCAGCAGGATATCCCAAGGTGCTGGACAGTCAGTGTTTTCTTCCCGAGGTGGGGTCGGGTTTAGGGAGTGGAGGGTGGGGTTGGGGGGGGGGGGGGGGAAGGGTGGTGACTGATGGCACGGTCGAAGTAGTGGGTCTTGAAGCAGCATTTGAAGGACGCTCATCTCCTTGAAGTGGCTGAAGGTTTGCTTTCCGATGGGGGGTGTGAAGCAGGCCGGAGCCCCCTGAGTGGAGGGAACGGACAGGCTGGGAGGGCGTTAAGTGGGGCAAGGCCATGGAGAGCTTTGAAGGTGAGGACCAGGATCTTGAATTGAATTCTCTGTGTGATAGGAAGCCAATGGTGTCAGGCAAGAAAGGGGGTGATAGGTTTGTAACAGAAACAAAGTGTACACAAATAATGATATCAAAGAATACAGAAATGTGTTGAATTTCCAGAGATTTATTTCATAATTTTGAGATCACTGGAGTGAATTGATCGGGCCAAATTAAGTTGAAAGAATTCTGGAGTATGGTTAGGTAACAAACTTTTGTCCTGTATATTCAGGTCAATTGAACTGAAAGGTTGCACAACCCCACAAAATGCCGTACTTCATAACATGTATATAATGATGTGTTCTAATATTCCCAATTGCAGGAGACTTGAGCAATCTCCTGTAGATATTGAGGAAACAGTATGAGCCCAGCTGCCACAGTTAATGAAATTGGAAAATTGGCATGGTACAAATGAGATGAGATTCAATTGGCACCCAAAGCTTAACATACTGTAGTTTGTTTCAATCGAATTCTTCAGAAAAATCAACATTTAATCATTACTACCATTATATTCACTTCATGGCTGTTTTGGGGGTCATTGCTGTGCTAGGTTGCTGTGCTGGTCTACAAATATGTAGTCACTGCTAAAATTGTGTGAAGTACTTTGAGGCATCTCGATGATGTGCTAAAGTGCTAAATAAAATGCAAGAATTATTATTATTAAGTTGAGGTCACATTTTTGTACCTTCTGCACGAAATCTCCATTGTAAATTTAATACAGTACTAATATATTACTAACTTGTTTACAAACAAGACACACAAAAACAAAAATGTGGATTGTGTTTTGATGCTGGAATACTCTAAGCACATGGATCTATACTCCAGCCTGCAACATTCTCTCTAACATTTACTAATTTCAGAATGCCCCCTCCCACCCCTCCACTTCGGTTGAATGTGACATTAATTGAAAAATGGCTAGATCTCATACAATTTAGAATTGCAGTTTTAAAAGTAAAATAATTTTTTGTTGGTTTCAGAACAAAAATGGCCAACAAAAGACTTCATGATTTCAGATCAAATAGAGGAAACAAAAATGTGCAATATATTCCTTATAAGGCTCTTTTTAAAATTTGTCTTCTGAATCTTTATTTTGATTTTCTTTTTTTTCTTTTTTATTCATACAGGCTCGAGCAAAGCAATTTTTCAGAAGTGGTCATACAAATAATTGGGCCATACTGGTGAGTTAATCAAATCACTGGAAAAATGTGTGATTATAGCGGAACTCTCTGTCTTATATTGATATTTATCACGTAACCTAATTTCTCCTGGTGCATCTATTTGTATAAATGTTTGCTGAATTATGTAAGAAGGAGACCTACATCAGTCAGTTGGGGAATTGATGTCTCATACCAACCAATAAAGTGACAAATGGGGGTATGGAGCCTGTTGTGTCTGTTAGCGAACCAGGTGCTGTCTGAAGAATGGGGTCAGGCTACTGGTGAGGGAATACCTCATCGTAATTCTTTATACATTTTAAGATTCGCAGTGACATTTGGGCCAGATTAACATTGCTCTGCCTTTCATTATTTTTTTCATGAACTTATTGTGATAAAACAAATAGGATAAAGAATAGAGGTCTTTTAATCTGTATTCCAATATGTTTAAGGGCCTGATTGGCAGCCTGTTTAAGTCTCTTGCACTTTTGTTCTTTGTTAATCCTCCATTTGTGGCTGGCTTTCAAGACTGGAGTCCTTCATTTTAATTTTCTCTCCTTTGTTGCTGCATCTGTAGTTCACTATTTCTTAATTCCAGAGTGTCTATAAGATAGTCTAAGTATATCGATCTGAATAACTTCTTTCATGAAGGTTTTGTAGGTAATAACAACAAATTGGAGTTCAACAACACATATTGATTGTTGTGGGTGCACTTGCTTCAGCAACGTAAGCTGATTCGTGAGGATAATATACAAATTATTTTCCTATTAAAATAAGTAACCTTACATGTGAACCACAACCTGTGACCTCCTCTTAATTGCTCTGCTCTCCTGTTACAAGGTGTGCACATCTCGATTCTGGTTCAACTATCGCCATGTGGCCAATACATTATCAATTTATAGAAGTGTCAAAAGACTAGGAATCCCAGACAGGTAAGAAAAACAAATATTAGTTTTTAGTGGCTGTATTGTTCCTTGTCTGTATCATTTCATAAAGAAAACACTGAAAATGTGCTGTTTAATTATACAAAGAAAACCTCATGTTACACTCTGGAACCTTGAAATTATTTTGTTTTATTAAGAGTAGCAGCTTCAAAGTTTTTTACGTTATGTGTTTCCACTTCTTCGAGGAACAATCCTCTTTGCTCGGGTTCTGACTTTTTGTTTTGCCTGCCTCAATTCAACCGCTTCTTCTGACACTAATTTCAGAGTTATTGAACGCAAGTTTTAAATGGGTAAGCATAGTACTCTGAACTCTAAAGCATAAGGCAAGATGTTACCTTTGCTATGTTAAGCTATGTTTTCCGAACCAATTTTGTTTTCAGGTAGCTCTTTCACAAGACAAAAGGAGGTGATAATTTTAGAACGGTGTCAATTTCATTTCAAGTTTGACCATGTGTTTGAAAGAGTGCTTAAGAGCTTTAGCGGATTACACAGGCATGTAATTGTCCTGTTCTCCGCTCCGCTGGATGCACTGAGATATAGCCCATAGCAGGAACTTCTGGTGTTTCATAGAGACTGTATCATCATTGAATTCAGTACATGAATGTTAAAATCTAGTTCACGGTATTTGTTGATTGCAAAAAGCAATCAACAAGATGAATGCGTTCCTGCAGTTTATCACAAGCGATCCTGGAATGTAAAAGCAAGAGGGTACTATAGCAGTTGTACAGAGCAGGATTTTCCAATGTGTTAGCTGCAAGGCAGACATTGGTAAATTGGGGTTACAAATGTGGCAAAATTGTACTTTTTGATTTGTAAATGAGTAACAGTGGGCATGTGATCTCTGTCCAGAAGGTAAACGTCTGATCTTGTTGCGGCGTTTAAGATAATGAAGGGAATTGACAACTGCGATAGAGAAAGACTCTTCCCTCTGGTGGAAAGATCAAAATAAGGGGAGGCAGCTTCAAGCGAGAGGCTGAAGAATATCCTACTCCTGTTCCTATGTTCCTGAGAACGTTTACCTTTCAGAGCCTTGGGACGTCCTGTATATGTCACTATATGAATTGCCAAGTGTGAAAATAACAGTAAAAATCCTTTAGGTCTGATTTTCTGTAAAGCTAAAGTTGATGCTGTTGACCTATTTAATTTTAGCCACATTGTGTTGATGCTAGCAGATGACATGGCATGTAATCCTCGAAACCCCAAACCTGCCACTGTATTCAGCCACAAAAACATGGAGCTGAATGTGTATGGAGATGATGTCGAGGTAGACTTCCGAGGCTACGAGGTATGAAGTTATTCTTCATGGAGATGTTGGTTTAAAGTGGAAAGGACTTTAGCTTTTATAATTCAAACAAAAAAATGACATCAAACCTCTTCTAATCTTTGTAAAAATTGTTTGCATCAGGTTACGGTTGAGAATTTTTTGCGAGTGTTAACAGGACGACTTCCTCCCAGCACTCCTCGATCCAAACGTCTCCTTTCAGATGACAGAAGTAATATCCTTATTTATATGACCGGTATGTACATGGAATTTCAACCACTTTCGATCAGATCTATTTTCTTCATCTTCCGTCAAATTATACATCATTATAGTGAGAGGTGGCGATGCTAAGGAATGATGCATTTTCTTATCTTCACACAAGGAGATATCGTGTGCTGAGTATTCTCTAATTGTGGACAGCATGGCTCTTGTGCAGTGTAAACTTTATTTGGGAATTCTGACTTACTTTTTGAAGGACTGCAGGATACCTGCAGAGAGACAATAACAGACTGTTGTAAAACCTAATCTGTGATTTTTTTTTTTACAATCCAGGTCACGGTGGGAATGGTTTCCTAAAATTCCAGGATTCCGAAGAAATTACGAACGTTGAACTTGGGGATGCATTTGAGCAGATGTGGCAAAAGAGAAGGTGAAGTGAAGACCGATAGTGTTAGATAAATACAGAATTATTAAATTGGCTGTGTTTTAGTTTGAACGACAACAGCTTCAATTTATATAGTGCCCTCCACGCCAGACGGCGTCTCAGAGCGCTTCACAATAGCGGATCCTGGGACTGAGCCAGGGTCAGGGGTAGAAAGGTGACCAAAGGCGCAGTCGAAGAGAAAGGTCTTTAGCTATGACCTGAAACTGGGAAGAGAGGGGGCAAGGCGATGGGAGTGAGGAAGGGAGTTCCAGAGCCTCAGGGAGTAGTGGCTGAAGGCACGGCCGCTGAGGGTGGACCGGAGAGTTCGGGGGACATGGAGGAGGCCAGACCCAGAGGAGCGAAGGCAGCGGGTGCTGGTTTGGGGAGAAAGGAGATCAGAGAGTTAGGGGGGTGCAGAGGAGTGGAGGGACTTGAAAACAAGGGGGAGGATCTTGAAGTCGATCCTCTCAGGGACAGGGAGCCAGTGAAGTCTGTCAAGGACTGGGGTAATGGGAGAGCGAAGCTTGGTATGGGTGAGTATGCGGGCGGCTGAGTTTTGAATTAGCTGGATTTTGTGGATTGTGGTGGCGGGGAGACCGACGAGGAGGGCGTTGCAGTAGTCCAGCCGAGAGATGACAAAGGCATGAACCAAGGTCTCAGCGGCTTTTGGGGTGAGATGTTGCCAGAGATGGGCGATCCGTTGGAGGTGGTAGAAGGCGATGCTGGTGAGGGACAGGATGTGGAGGAGGAAAGACAGTTGGGGGTCGAACCTGACGCCTAGGTTGTGCACAGGTTCGGAGAGTTTTAGGGGCAAGCCAGGAAAGTGGAGGAGGTGAGAGCCATGCGAATGGAGACGTTGACGAGAACCAAAGAGTATGGCCTCCATCTTGTCAACATTCAGCTGCAAGAAATTTCCGCTCATCCAGCTCCTGATGTCTGACAGGCAGGATGGCAGAACATCAGGGGACTGGGGTTGCAAAGTGAAGTGGAGAAATAGAGTTGGGTGTCATCACGTACATGTGGAAGTGTGCCCCATGTCTGTGGATGACATCCCCAAGAGGGAGCATATAGTTGAGGAAGAGGAGGGGGCCAAGGATGGATCCTTGGGGTACCCCACAGGGAACTGGGTAAGAGCGTGAGGAAAAGCTGTTTGTGGAGATGTACTGCTGGCGGTTTGTGAGGTAGGGCTCGAACAGGGCTAGGCTTGACTGAACAGATGCTAGGGTAATTTGCACCAAATCCAACAGTTTTTCATTAAAAACAGTGCTGCAAGTCTACAAAATTCCATAGAATTTCTGTGCAACCACAGCAATTAGCAGCTGCGAGTCTCAACTCTCATTGGCTATGTCTTCTGTGATGTATTTTTTGGTCGTATTAAAATGCAGTATTATTAGCCCTTTCACATTTAAGAATGTTAGTATTAAAAATGTCATTGCGTGTAAATGTGATCATCATATCACATTTTAAATGTGTTAAAGAATTAGTGCAAGTTGTCACTTAACATAGACTAAACAATGACAATCTAGGGCAATATTGCTTGTTCAAACTTGCAGAATCTGTCAGAAGCCATTTTTAAGAAAAGTGGTTTTAAGACAAGACCAGCTTATCTGGTCTTGCCTTAAAACCACTTTTTCAAAGATATGAACCTCCAGCTTCTAAATTACATTTCTGGATGTGGTGGGCATGGATGCTTGAATCCCTTGAGCAGTTTGGAGTCATTTTGCAGCACATGGCAGCACAACAACAAATTACATTTGTATAACGCCTGTCACGTCAGGAGGATTTCCCAAGGCTCTGGCTATGCCATGATCCCTGCGGTTGATGCATATCCTGCTTTGTATTGGAATGACTGAATAGAATCCAGCATCTTTTAACTGGTTAACATTTGTATTCTGTAAGTGTCCACTGTGCTCAGGAGCCAGCTTCACTTTTGCTGACTGAAAACGCACGGTGGTTGGATTTCTTGTCATTCCTTTAACTATTCCTGTAATACTGCCAAATGCTCACAACAATGGCACATTTCCTAACTACAGCGGGCAGGTGGCTGCTTGAGTAGTCAAATGATATTCAGAATTGGCAGCCTTCCATTGAAGTAACAGGGCGCAGCAGGCTGCAAGTGGAAGCTTAATAAAGTATAAACTACCTCAAAGTACTCCCCTCCCCCTCCGCCCAATGAAATTTATGAGCTGCAACTGCCTTCACAGTTGTACAAAAAGAAGCTGTGCTAATTCTATTGTGGGAACCGCGTTATAAAGCAGGGGGTTGAATGCATGAATTCCCAAACTATAGCGAGGTGCGATCGCAGCCTTTCATTGCATGTGCGTGCAGCTTGCTGGCTCACTCTGTGCACTCCATTGACCTTTCGCGTCAACAGATCACTGGTTGCTGTGCGCAAGCAAAGCAGAAGTGATGACGGCGGTGACTTTATGACTAGCAATTCATTTTTCCCTTGACTCCTGAAAACATTAGATTGCTGGTTTTATAATTTGTAACATTATGACCTTGTATGTGACCCCTTTTCTAACTTTTGAATCCTTTTGTGGCAACCGTTGAAGATACCACGAATTGCTTTTAGTATTTGGGTGCTGGAAATGTGAATTAACCACTGTAGGTTAATTGGGCATTTCGGAACCAATAATTTAACTGTGATTTTGACGCAAACCAAAGAAGTCACATGAGGAAATAGAGTTTACCACTGACACAAATGCTAGCTGTTATTTTTAGAATAAAAGATGGCAATGTTCTGACGATAGAGACGTACACTGGTTTGAGATAATTGGATTGAAAACAGGAATGTTGTAAATCCACAGCAGGCAAAATTAGCATCTGAAAGACAATGAAAATTTGGTTACGTTGCAAGCATGACACAGCATGAGGCAAAAGGACATGAGGAAAGTTTATTAATCTGCCCAGGTAGCAAGCCCATATGGGCCCCATATGGGACAAATTGGGTTGATCCATGCCCATATGGGCTTGCTACCTGGGTGATATCTAGAATTACCTTTGTCGAATTAAATAAACTGAAATGTGAAAATAAAAGATAAACAATTGATTAGGTGTACACTGTAAAACAATTATGTAAATTAAGTATTAATTATTCCCAATCTTATCTGTGTACAGACCATCTTTCTTGAATAAGTTCCTTTCATGTGATATAAGTCCTCCATTGTCTAATCATTTTCAACATATGCCGTTTATTGAAATCAATTGATTATTTCTCATTCTTTGTATCCAAACAAGTGTTATCAGATTTACATCTTTCACTGTATTGATCTTGAACTGTATTCTGTGTGTGATGGGAAGCCAGTGGAGTTGGACGAGGATTGGGTGACAGGGCCACACAACCCGGTGCAGGAAAAGATATGGGCTGCATGGATCCGGATGATCTGCAGCCTAGGGAGGGAAGAGTTAGGGAGGCCGACAATGAGGGAGTTTGCCTAATCAAGCCTGTAAGATAGAATATGTACTGGAAACAATGTATTCTTGATTGGATTTTATTTTAGTAGATTTACATCACTGCATTGTTTTAAAGTTATGGATTCTTTCTTTGCTGTTTGGCCTGAAAGGAATGGGAAAACTAAAGTAAGCTATATTATATACAGCAGTCGACATGCAGGAAGAGTAATAAATCTGTTTTTTTTCCAGGTACCACGAATTGCTTTTTATCATCGATACCTGTCAGGGTGCTTCCATGTATGAAAATTTTTATTCTCCTAATGTTATGGCTCTGGCTAGCAGCCAAATTGGGGAGGACTCCCTTTCAGTAAGTCTGGATCTTTATTGATTGTACATATTACAGTGCGACAGAATCCACTTGGCTGCCCACAATTAACCAAAGCAAATTAAAGTTAAGTGAACAGTTAAAAGTGTAAATCTAAATAGAAGACACCAACAAACTGTGGTGCAGAGACTTTCTCCACAGGATTGTAATGGTGTTACATTGTATTCAGTTGAAAAAATGAGGATATTCTTGTTCAGTGAAGGATGATGCACTTTAATAATTTAAATGCACTTTTTAATGAAATGATCTGATTTAGCTTTATCAACCTTTTAACATTTTATCCTTCATTTTCATCAGCACCAACCAGATCTTGCCATTGGGGTTCATCTGATGGACAGATATACTTATTATCTTCTTAAATTTTTAGAGGATATTCATCCAGCCAGCCAGAACAACATGGACGACTTGGTGAGTAACATTTCATTTTGGAGCATTATTAATTCAGTGCATATAAGTCTATAATAATGATGAGTTGTTGAAAGACCCTCCTAACACAATTGATTAGGTAAAAGGCAATTGTAAATTTAGGTCTATAGATAGTTCTAATTGGTAAAACATTTCGAAATGAAAAGAGATGGTCATAATTTTAATTGCTTTAAATTAAAAAAGGAATCTGAAAGCAGTTTGAATTTAGAGGCTTTGAAATTTTCTTTTCAGTTAAAGGTAGCTGGCTGTGAACCTGACCTTTTGCGGCTTTGTTAGGTTTGATATTTTACTGAAGCTGGTAGATGAAAGCAGTGCTTTAAAAGCAGACTTTAGAGAATGTCTCACACTGTACTTAAAAAAAAAACTAAATTATGCATAACTAACCTGCTTATTACAAAAACTATTTGGATTCTAAAAGTGTAATCTTTATATAATGTTTAGAATTTTGACCATTTTATACATAAAAGTACACACATATTTGTCTTGTGAGCTTTTAACATCTTGATCTTCTTCCCGATTTATAATTCGCACTTTTTTTTCCAGTTCAAAGTCTGTCCTAGAAGCTTGTGTGTTTCTACCCCTGGACATCGGACTGATTTGTTTCAGAGAGATTCTTGGCGTGTTCTCATCACAGATTTCTTTGGCAGCGTACGGAAAGTGGAAATAACTACTGATATCATAAAATTAATCCCTAATGACACCATAACTGAATTGAGGTAAGCAAGAATAGGTAAGGGCTTAGGTGTGACACTTTGACACGGGGATTGGAATGCTGCACACCTGAGGCATTGAATCAACCACAATCTTTGAGTAAAAACACAGGCAATAAATTAATAGAATATAGAATTGTATCATACCATTAAATTGTGTTCTGAGGAAGAGCCTTTAAGGGGAAAAATGGAGGTGGAAAATAAACTCCTCTGAAGGCGTTTGTGTCAATGGCAAGGGCATGACCATGCAACATGTTAGAATAGTTCACAGTTACCGCACACAGACAATTATCGAATTACGATTTCACTACAAATATCAGATAAGGTCAATTTTTTAAAACCAGATTGCAGTTGTACAGTATGTTTTGTCATTTTGACATCTCTTCTGGTCATCGTGGTTAGTCATAAAAAGTACTATGCTTCAGGAATAGGTGGGATCTTTGAATAATTCTTGGTCCATAAGATCTGAATTGCTTTCTCTTTTGTGGGTTTTGCAAGCAGTGCTGTGTGCCTGATCAGTTGTGTGAGGCAACTGAACTGTACCTTAGCACAAGTCAGCACTTAGAGTGCAAGATGAAACGACTGAATTGAAAGCAATGGGTAGGCAGATCATTAACGCAGGCATGACGTGTTTTTTGAAGCGGCTGCTTTTTATTTTGACTGCTTGCTATGATGTTCACAACTGTGCTCATCTGATGGTGTCACCTTAGATCAGAATCCACTGGACCAGCTAAAGTGCCAGGAGAGGCCTGGGGGGAAAAAGTAACCGTTTCACGACTGGAATTAGTTTAAATGTTATTCAATTTGTTAGTTTATTTTTTAAAACCTGCGTTGCGCTTATTTTGGTTTCAACTACAGAACATCATTTCAGTAGTCTGTTAAGGAATTTGTTACATGGTGCTCCCCGAAACCAGTTTGTATGCAGAATTTAAATATGATTTTTTTCTACTAAATTGTTACTCAGCAAGCAAGAAACAAGTAAATAATAAACAATAAATAAATAAGCAACCAAGCAAGCAATCAAATATGGTGAGAAAATATGTCACATTTACTAGGACAAAGTGAAATTGGAAATATTACCTGAATTTCTATACTATAATTGTATTAAATGTTTACCTTCCCGAATAATTTCAGTATAATTTCCCCACAAACCATTGTCTTGCAAGTCATTACATTGCACAGTCATTACACTTTACAGTATATCCTGCGAAGTGCATTTAGACATCCTCGCAATGTGAAAACCAAATGTAAAGGTTATTATTATTACTATTTACTAAACACTGCTATGCTTACAGCTATAGTGCAGTAGGTGGCAGTCATGCTCTTTCACCATTTGTGTTTCTACGTTACCAGAGATTGTTTTTGCAGTTAAAAAAATAAATAACACCCCCTGGTTTTTGAACTGTGAAAATGCCAACTTCAGAGCTCAGTGATAATGCCTTGAATTTTATGGTTCCCTAAGAGGATCCCTAAATAACAACAACTTGGATTTATGTAGCGCCCTTCACTTGGGGTAGTGTCCTGGAGTGCTTAATTTAAAAAAAATTGAAGAGGTGGAATTTCAGCCGTTGTAATCAAGACAGCTGACTGAGTCTCGGGAGTCACATTTCCCGTCGTGCTGAAATAAGGTAGTTCGATAGAAGGGATTTTTAAAATTCATTCTAAATTGTTTTTGTGTGCTTCTGCCACATAAGTTCCCTGGTGTATTCACACAATGTGAAGCCCAGCAACAAAGCAGTGTCAGATGATCTTTTAAGTGGTGATTCATCCAGCTGGACTGAACGATGCTGGTGTTGGAGGTGCACCCATGCATGCAAACATACACGTCAGCAGATCTTGGTTGTGTATCAAACAGTAGTTCAAGCCTGTTAGCTCAGCTTGGCCTTACAGCATTGCGGCATTTGGAGTTTACCCTAATATGTTTGCTGCTTTCGAGTAAGGACAGAAAATAAATTAGTGGATTCTGTCGTATATAAATTTAATTTACAGAAATGAACTGGAGAATCACATTGAATTTAATCGTTGAATCAGAACATTTTATACACCTCTCGAATGTAAATGGAGAAATATTCTTTGGGTCATTTGCAAGGGTTTATTTTCTGCTTTAATTATTGGTCTTTCCAAGACAAATTGTAGCTGTGTGCTATGCAAATGTAATTTTGTTGTTGATGAACACAGGAGTCTTATCACTCGGCGGGCTGTTACCTTTCCTAATATTAAAGCCGACTCAATGCCATAAATTAAAGGATCACTCTTGTTAATAGGAGTCTTTGCCAAACAATTAAATAATCATGCAGCGATTGTCAGAAAGCATCTTTTCATTTAAAAAAAATTACTTTTTGTGGGGGACAAAAATGACACATGGATATTCAACCATTCTAATTCTCTGGAGACGGGAAATGTTTTTAAACTTTTATTCCATTTCATTCTACAATATTATGTTGTCAATGGCACTTTCTATACAGTTTCTATAATTGAACATACCGTATATCTCCGCGTATAAGGCGCACCCGTGTATAAGGCGCACCCCCCCCGTTTTTGACCTTTTCTTGGTGGAAAAAAACGGAAGCATTTTCAATGATATTGCCGGCAGAAGGGAGGAGAGACAGGTAGGTAGGGAGAGAGGCAGGCACGCAGGCAGGGAGGGAGGGAGGGAGAGCGGCAGCCTGGGAGAGAGAGAGGCAGGCAGGCAGGGAGGGAGGGAGGGAGAGCGGCAGGCCGGCAGCCCGGGAGGGAGAGAGGGAGAGAGGCAGGCCGGCAGCCCGGGAGAGAGAGAGGGAGAGAGGCAGGTCGGCGGCCCGGGAGAGAGAGAGGGAGAGAGGCAGGTCGGCGGCCAGGGAGAGAGGCAGGTTGGCAGTGTGGGAGAGAGAGAGGGAGAGCGGCAGCAGGCCGGCAGCCCGGGAGAGAGAGACGGAGAGCGGCAGGCCGGCAGCCCGGGAGAGAGAGAGGGAGAGAGGCAGGCCGGCAGCCCGGGAGAGAGAGAGGGAGAGAGGCAGGTCGGCAGCCTGGGAGAGAGAGAGGGAGAGAGGCAGGCCGGCACGCAGACAGGGAGGGAGGGAGGGAGAGCGGCAGGGAGGGAGGGAGGCAGACTGGGTTCGGCAGAAGGTAAGCACAGCACTGAAGTCCGCTGATGCTGCCGCTACCAGGGTGGCCGAGGCCGAAGCACCGTCACCCGCTCCTCCCAACCCCCGCCGGACACTGACCAAAACCCGGCTGACAGCGCGCCGGCCGCCCCTCCTGTTTACTGTATTTCCGAGGCTCAAAATTGCTTGTATCTGCGTATAGGGCGCACCCCCAACTTTCGAGATCTTTCGACCCGAAAAAAAGTGCGCCTTATACGCGGAGATATACGGTATATAGTATAAATAAAATACTACAGGGTTGAAGTTCTGGCAGGTAGACACACGTTGAAAAAGTTAATACCGGTTTTTATTCCCCAATTTAGTTGTGTTGAGAGATGCCCTAGAAACAGTGCCTAAGATAACGTATAATTATAATAATCTTTGATTTTTTATATCTTCATTGAGATGTCTCAAAGTGTTTCACTGGATATACTTTAAAGTGAATTGACTATGTTTTGTGGGCAAAATAAATAATGGTCTAATTGTATGGTCTGCGATAGGTATTTTTTTACATTAGAATCCTTTAAAAAAATGTATGTTCTTTGTCTATCTTTAAAGATTAAAAAGAGAAGGGAGTTTCCACCAGTATCCTGGTGGAAGTCGGTCATTCTCTTAATGACTATTTGAGTGACTGCTATATATAAATTATCATGTTTATCTATCTAATACAGTCCACTTTTCAGTAAATCTTATGAACAGCTTTGAGACATCCTCCTAATGTCAATGTTGCTTTCCCAACTGTAAGGATTATTATTAGGTTGCTTTTAGTTTCCAGTCAGGAAAGTGATACAGCAGATGTTTGCTGTCATTTCTCTTTGGTTCTTTGTGTAATTTGGTCTGCCCCTGTGATCCCAGGAACAGTATTATGTTTTGCTGCCTCAGTTAAAGGATAACCTAAAGTCTTCAATTATATCCCTGCTCCAAATAAGCCCCCAATCAACAATTGCAGCTAATGATCTTCTCACATACCCACAGTAGAAAAAACACACAAAATACTTCAAGAACCTTGCACGAAAAAATATTGAAATGAAGAGTAGGTAGGTATCTATAGAATTTGTATGGGCTTTATATTGGCAAGGATGCCTAATAAATATTTGTGCTATTAGATATCATGACAAAGAACCTTATAAAGGAATACACTACATTTGGGAGAAGTATGTTTCTAGTTACTCTAGCAAATTGATGCCAATGCTTATTGAAGGTGCAGTTAATAACTGCAGTAGTTAAAAGCGCGACAACAAGCCAGCACACTGAATAATTATGAATAATGCTGATTTAGGTTTTTGTGAAGCTATGTGAAATGATAATGAATGTTCTGCAAGAGGAATGATTCAATTATCCACAATGACCAGCCATCAGACATCTACTTAAAAAAAACCTCACTTGGTTGAATTAAATGATAACATTTATGTGTTACGTGCCAGGAATGACCAAATTACCTCGGCCTTTTTTTAAAATAAAACAAATCGAAATTGAGGTAATGTAAATATAGCGACTTCAGAAGAGCACTGAAGAGGATTGATCATCTTGTACCACAATTTGCACATAAATTAGTTCAGGGTCAGAGACATTCGTGGAAAAACTCATTTTTAACTGTCGATATGAGCATGCAGCATTATTTGCTTGCTTTATTTGTGGGATAGTAGAATGATTAAATCAAATATCAGATCAACAGCTTTTCCTACAGCTCTTCCATGGCTCTTTTTATCTTTGCCTTTCAGAGAATGTTGCGCATTGCTGCTGTAAATGGAAATATAAACCTGGATTAAAGTATTTCTGTTTTTGCAGAGATTATTGTAAATAATCAGTCCATTTGCACTATGTAGTTCCTTTTCTGCATTCTGCAATCAATTGCATATTGTTTCTAATTTTTTTTGAAAGGGGGATAAAGTGAAACATACTGTACACCTTTTGGGGCAATTTTTTTTCATAGACTTCCCCTTTTTCCCTTCTCTCCCTCTCATCTTATTTCTCTATTTGCGTGATATGGCAGACAGACTGCGTCTTCAAGGCTTTTGTTGATGATTTGGCCGCAAAGAGTTATTGCATGACTAGCGATGATGCGCAAAATTGTGAATGGTGCATCACCCCATGTTTATTTCCAAAAAAACAATTTATTTTGTAAGAAATAGCAGCACGATTTGATCTAAAATAATGGGAAGTGGTTGTGATATTTAACTGACGACAAGAGAGGAGTTTAAACTGTGATAATTTATAAAGATGTAAAGTCTGTCTTGGTACATATTAATATTACAAAGCAGTATTCATCTTTACAGAAGGAGGCCATTTGGCCCATTGTGCCGGGGTAGGCTAACAACTAGTTTTCCTTGAATTCATCTGGATTGATTATCCGATGCAGCTTTTTAATGTATTGCATATTGATTTTCAAATAATTTAATGATAAATAATAATTTGAAACGCATTGGTTGCATGTATAATATTAAATCATGTTTTTTTTATGTGGATTTGATTGTTGCAGCTGTGTTATTACTAAATGGTATAATATTTTGTTTTCAGTTTAGAGCCAGAACATTTGTCAACTGAAAAATTAAAATATGATGATCAGCTTTCTGTGCCTCAGATAATTCATCAGGTAAGATTAAAACCCTTTTCACATATATAATATATATATATATGAGCTGTATTTAGCTATAGTACTTGATTTATAATATTAGTCCAGCTTTTGTCTGTCAATTCAAAGCTATTTATAAACAAAACATCCTCTCCAATATATTGTATGCATATCATTCTAGGAAGCTTGTAAGTTTATAATGGATTAAAATTTATATATTGATGCATGATATTTTTCACATTGCTTCTTAGTTGTGTATAGCTTTTAATCATTGCATTAAACATGTAAATCTGTTGTTAAAATGCAATCCCATGAAACCTGTTACTTCTGTTCTGCATAAATACTCCCAGATGCACACAGTTCTAATTGAATAAAAACTCTAGAATATTCATCCATCCTTGTTGCTCAAACCTGGTCTACTTTTCACAGACAACATTCATTGCCTCCCCTGCTCCAACAGCACATAAAGCATTTTGCCCAAGGAGACAATTGCACCCATTCCTTTATCTACCCATACAATTCCCTAACAGATATTTATCAGATTCATTTTGAAGGAGTGTAAAGAAAGCAGCTGGAATGAATTTATATAACTTGTGAATTAGATTTCGTACCTTTAGCTTACTCGTTGCAATTAGATTTGTTTTGTATCAGAGTAAAATGCCAGTACTTCACCTACAAACACTGAGTTTGGTACATCTTTCCCTCAGGACAGCCTACTTGACATTAAGACCAAAGGTCATTCTACTCAGACTCACTCAGATGACACCTTTCTGTTTTGTAGTACTTTAAAAAAAATGTTTACAAAAATCACGGGCATCGTTTATTGTCATGGATATATATTATGTACATATTTTTTATATTTTTATGTACATTTTGAGCTCAAGAAGAAGTATTAGTACCATTGAGAGCCTCCTACTGCATTATTATAGATGTTTCAATTCCCTGCAGTAGCTCTCAGTATGGCCTTGCTAGGTAAGATTGCCAATTATTATTGAATTATAGGCTGTATTCTGTGGACTCATGCCCACTAGGAGCTTAATGAAGAATGTTCAAACTCAGTTCGCCTTGGATCATTATAGCTGTCAGAGAGGGACTTTCATAACATGAGTTGGGTCTGGTTATAAATCTGAATTTGAGATTTTAAAAGAATGGTTCTTTTCTCTTTTCCCCCCATATTATTTTGCAAACAAATTCTCGAAAAACAATGTTCTGTTCATCCAATTGCTAATGGCTAGGTTTATACAAGTTGAAAACTGTAGAGCTATGCCTGAGGTTTGTAGAGGTTCTCGGGGTATTTACGGTAGGTATTATTCTGAAACATTCCCTTTGGATGAGTTTAATTTGAAACTGGAAACCTTTCTAGGTAAATACTGACTTATGTGGAAATTAGTTGTGGAGCAACAGTAGAACTTATCCCATTAATTATCATGTTTCAGACAGATGGGAAAAATATATTTCTCTTTGTATTACTTACATTTCCAGTGTGTTCAAGTTCAGAATTTCTTCATGAATATAGTACTAGATTCCCGCCCTACCTCAACCCCTCCCGCCACCCCCCACCACTCTCCAAAAGAAATGCATTTTGAAGATTTTTTTCCCCCCCTAGTGATTATCTTTTTGAAGTTAACCAGCCAAAGTGGGAGATCTGTGGCGATCAGAATATGTAGAACCACATGTATTTTGACCGTTTGTTAATCTATGTCTTTTGAGTGCAGCAGCCACAGCAGAATAGCTCCAGGTGGAATGGTGCTCTCCTTTCTCAGCCTGATGATTGGCATTTATGCCAATATTTCAGAAAAAATATATATATATGAAGAAAGTATGTAGATTTTGCTGTCCAGAGGACACATTTACACGAAATGCTACTCTGTGTAGAAAATGAGATAAGCCTTTATGTTTTCAGTACAAAAAAATATTGACTCGAGGGGTGTTCGGGCTTTGATTGACAGCCTCACCTTAGGGAAAATCATTGATGTGCCCAGTAAATGGAAGATTGAAAATCAGAAATGTCTTGCATGACAGAGACCCACCGAGAGGTTCCTGGAGCTTTAGGTGACCTAACAGGCTGCAAAAGCACGTACTTAAAATTCACTCTTCATAGCTGGGTCTTCCGATTAAATAAAATGAACAGCGCGACAGGCAAGTTGTCAATATATTTTCATAAGCAAGACTGAACATAGTAATAAGTTTGCTAGCCGTATGAAATAGTGGTCTGATTGTGGCATTGTAACTGCAGTACAGCTCTGTTGAATGTAGAATTGGAACTGGTATAAAATGTGTATGAGGGCTGGCCAGTGTCTGTGGGGGGGCGGAAGCAGATTGATACCGTAGATTAGCATACTCTCGTTTAAGCTTTAGAACCTCTCATTTGAACGTGGCTCAGAATAATGGATGAAAATCTTCTAGCTGCTTCCTAAATACCATGTGAAATGAGTTTGGGGAGTCTCAACAGAACTGTAAGGAGGTGCAGTCTGAAACCACAAAGCTGCCTAAAAATTGCCAGTTTTCACTCAGGGAATCCTCAAGGATTGGTGAAATAATGAGAAGGATACCATTTATGAAACATTTAAGGCATATTATTGAGCAGAATGTTTTCATTTAATTCCTACATAAATAGAAAAAAAAAATCAGATCTTTAGTCACGATCAGAAATATGCTGGAACTGTATTGATCCTCTTTGACTTTCGTACTTGACTAAAGAAACCTTTCTTGGAAAATGCTTTGCCTTTTGTTGTGCTGGGTCCAAGAATTCCAAGAATTTCACCTATTTGCCCCCAGTCATCCAAACGAAGTCACATACGTACAGATCACAAATCCTGTGGTTGAAATTTGAGAAAAAACAGTTAACATTTTGGATTCAATTCGAAAAGATCCAGGGAATCTGTACTATCCACGTACAGCAACTTCTTACAGATATATATTTTGAAAATTAATGCGCAGCCAGACCTGCAATGTGACCTGCATATTAGGATGGCTTTGGTTTGTGTTCAAAATAGACTTACCTAAATCATGTATTTGCTGTATAGCTATTGCTACGCCCACATTTGTCATTCCCCATGATTCATTACATCCCTAGTGCAAGTGGAAAGCATAGTATTTTCTGATTATGGAAATGCTATACAGCTCAATAGCTGGACAAATTGTTCCTTAGAACTCTACCATTGTCTGCTGTACTATTCATCTGTTACTTTTTACTTGGGGCACAGATTCGTAATGTATTAATTGCAATGTTATCACCTAGATTTAATTAACCTGCCTGATTTGATGCAGTCGAACATCTTTTTTCATTAAACAAAGGACAATGCAGAGCAATAATTCACCGCGTAGCTAATTACTTAGTTGTGGCATTGCACACAGTTATTGTTGGCTGTTCAGGAACAGATGATATTGCAAGTTTGAAGGGGTCAGATTTTATCAGTGTAACTGGAAACATGATTGATGTTAGGTTTGTACATTTAAAATGAATTCATAATGATAGACAGAAGGTGTAGTAGACTTAAATTATTGTAAAGTTCTTCAATAAACTAACACCAAACGAAAGGAAAATGACTTGTAGCTCCTGAAGAAATTGTGGAAATCACAATTTAACAATCAATACGAGTTTATATTTTATTACATTGTAAATCCATTAAAATTTGAGTGATAATACATTCAGATTAACAATAACAACTTGCATTTATATAACGCCCTTCATGCGTTCTGGAGCACTTCAGATTAAAAGCTTCTGTTGATGAAAAATAACTGTATTCCGTGGTTTAAAACAGCAACTTGTTTATACAGTGGTGTAGTCTCGGGTGGGGTATTATTTGTTTGATGGACCACTTTGAAAACGTTTGAGCTGAAAGCTAACATCACATAACTACACGTTCACCTCTGACAAGGCGCTCTACTTCAGAAACCAAATGGCCATTGAATGAACAAAGAGCAGAAAAGTTGATCTAAGAATAAAACTTGCCTCACTCTCTCCTACATAAAATACACCTGACTTAAACCATGTGTTCCACTGACATGTTTAACTGTGCTTCTAGCTTTCACGCTACATTACAGACAACATGGTTCAGCTGCACCACTTCATAGTTCCAGCCCACACTTACAGAATTAATGTCCACAATACATCAAGCTACAGAGTCTGCCCAAACACCCTAACATCACCAGTATAACAACACTCACTTTGCTGATTTATTTTTGAATGCAATGAGTCATGTTGCAATGCTATTGCCTCACAAGCTTTAATAGAAATTTATTATTCAGAGACGCTGTCTTTCAGATGAGATATTAAATATCATTCCACATCTGCCAGTTCAGGTGGATGTTAAAAATCTCCCATAGTGCTTTTTGAAAAGATTAGGGAGTTTCTTTCTTCCAGTGTCCTGACCGACAATCCCCCAAATAAAATCTCCCTCATTTGCGTGTGCACACACACACAGACACACACACCCATGAACCCCATACATCCACCCACACACCACACATACACAATGTGAGAATCTCGTCATTAAATTTTGTCTGCACACCAGGCAACATACCATCCTTTCCTGAGGTAATAATCCCTCCAAAACAATAAATGTAAGAATGAATTTCAACACAGATTTTTTTTAACTCAGCAAAGTACTGAATGTGGTATTGACCTGTAACTCTGCCCTTTTCAGAGAATATAATTACATTTTTCTAGTGATGTTTTTTAAACATTTGTAATTTTCTACTGTGTTGTATCTTGGTGATATTGGGAAATGCCACCATCATTCCAGATTCAGCTGATACTTGCATATATTTTATTACTAAGAACAGTAAATTCATGTTAAAGAATCCAACTTTCCTTCAGCATGGTAAATATTCAATGTTGACTATGGAACGATGCCTTTAGAGAAATATATTTATAATCTGAAAGGGTGGAAAAATAATAATGTTTGAGAACCATTTTGGCTATTGAATATAATTGCATTCCTTGTCACCTTAATGTTGAGTTTTGTTCATTTTGGAGTCTGTTCTGTCCCTTTGGTGCCTTGATATCAAGAATAATTTATATCATACTGATGAAACATCGAAAATGTGACTTTTGTGCCTATATGATGCCATTCATTATTGTATAATAGTTCAACATATCAATGTAATTATGGTCGTACATAGAATCATAGAATTTTACGGCACAAAAGGAGGTCATTCGGCCCATCTAGACTGTGCTGGCTCTTTGAAAAGAGCAATTCAATCCCACTGCCTCACTCTCTCCCGATAATCTAACAGACTTGTTCTCCCTAAATAAAGATCTAATTCTCTTTTAAAAGCTGTTATCGAATTGGCCTCCATCAGCTTTTCAGGCAATGCATTCCAGATTCGAACAACTCGCTGAGTGAAAAAATTTCTCCTCAGCTCCCCTCTGCTTTGTTTTGAAACTATTTTAAATCCGTGACCACAAGTTACAGATTCGCCCACCAATGGAAACAGTTTTTCCTTATTCACCCTGTCGAATCCCCTTATGATTTTATAAACCTCTATTAGGTCTCCTCTCAACCTTCTCTGTTCCAAAGAGAATAAACCAAGCCTATCTAGCCTTTCCCCATAACTGAAGTCCCTCAATCCTGGTACCATTCTAGTAAACCTTCTTTGCACCCTTTCCAATGCCTTAACATTGTGGAGCTCCTGTGGCTCAGTGGTTAGAGCACTTGTCTTGCAAGCTGGGGAGACCAAACTGGGGAGACCTGTGTTCGAATCCAGGCAGGTCAGGGCGAAACCTTGGGCAAGTTTCCTTACTCCACACGCCTAATAATAATCCCTCCAAAAAAATCACAATAATAAAATTGGTCATTTCAATCCACGACTGTTTGTGGGACACTGCTGCGCGCAATTGGCTGCCGTGATTCGCCCACAAATATATACAGTCAATTCACTTTACAGTATATTATTATTATTATTATTATCCTTTCTATAGTGTGGTGACCAGAATTGGACACAGTACTCCAGCTGAGGTTTAATTAAAGTTTTATATAGGTTCATCAGCACTTAACGGCTTTCTCTACCTGTCCTGCCACTTTCAAAGAGTCGCTAATACAAATCCCCAGGTCTCTCTGTTCTCTCACACCCCTTAAAATTGTACTTTATTGCACATATTGCCTCCCCTCATTTCTTCTCCCCAAATTTATCACCTCACACTTCTCTGCATTAAACTTTATCTGCCATGTGTCTGCCCACTTTACCATTTCGTCTATATATTCTTGCAGATGGTTACTATCCTCCTCACTATTTACTATTCTCCCTAACTTAGTATCAACTTAGTATCATGTTTTGTTTATGTGCAAAAAGTATATATGTATATGGTTAGTTAATGGCCTGACTTGTAATTTGTAGGACCATATCATTGTACAGTATATTCCTTTCTCAATAGAATATTCTCAATTCTTTTCCCAAGCTCCATTTTTTTCTATTTTTTTAAACTATAAATATTACATTGAAAAATCATGAATTATTAATTCAAGATTGAATGATGCACTTTTCATTTTGGGTTCCATAGCACCCCCACCCCCCCTTAAGTAGCAAACCACAGGCAAGTTTCCCATACTGTTTTTCCTCGCTACAATTGGAATGTGCGAAAATAAAAAAAAACCTAAGCAGTAGGATACACAATAAGCCACTGCCTCTGAAGAGAAATGCTAATTGCTTAATTTTATAGACTGAGTGCAAATTGCAGTTGTCAAAAGGTTAAAAAGAGTGGCATGTACCATGTCAGAATTTAGAGTTCTTCTAAATAGCTAATTATATTGCAATTAACTGCCAATTCCCAACACTGCTCAGGGCAGTGGTGGTTTAACAAGGAAAAGATAATTACTATTAGATTGTCAACCGTGAAATAATACATTTTTCTTTAATGATAGATTAGTGGGACAGCGCCTTTGGTTTCATTTCACATGAGAATGTTGGAAGCAGCAAATTACGCTCAAATTTGTCATTACCGTTGCTCAAGGCTGGGTTTAAACGTTAGCTTGCATAACAGCTTAGCAGAATATTGCAGTCAGAAATTACCAATGGCAAAAGATTTATAAGTGTTCAGTTGTATATGAAATTATCGAAGACTAAGTCAGATAAAAATGAATTTTACAGGAACTCTTGGAGGATTATGTGACATGCAGTATAGATATATGTTTTCCTGCTTATACTCTGTGTGTAATTTATATGGGGGGTGGGAGGAAGAAGATGCTTAATTATAATATTCTTCCGTTTTCCGACTCTAGTAAATTGTGTTGCAAAACTTCCCTATAGGCAATGTTACATTTGTACTCTTTAAACAATGATTACATACATGTTATAGAACTACGATGCTGCTTGTGTAATAACTAGAGAATCACCCAAGACAATAACTAGTCTTTCTGAGAATATTGCTAGGCTATCCTCTGCTTCTCACACTGAGCCTCTTGGGTTTGTTTCATTGTGAAAGTCTTAATGATCTAAATGAGAAAAAGAAATGTGTTGGGGAATAGTTTGATTTTCATCTCAACATACCAAGTTTTGTTAAAATGAATTGGGTTTTGGGTAGAAAATGGTGTACAGTATTATTTGTAATTTAACTTGTTTGAAAACAATTAAATGAATAAAAAATCTGCTAGTGAGCATTTGAGGATTCTGTTTAATTTCTGCTTCAGATAGAAAGCTAGACTTTGATTAATAATTATGCCATATATCCGGTCACATGAAACTGGAAATTATGTCTATACGCCGGTCCGGCGATATATCGATATATCGCTAAAACCTGATATAATTTTCACATCGATATGCCGATATAGACATTTCAAAAATATAGATATATCGAAAAATCAATATATCGAGGTAAAAGATCGGGATGCGAGCACACTGAACTACAAGACCCAGAATGCTCATCTCTATACACAATGCACAGGCCGAGGTGCAAGGGGGGAGAAAGAGACGGCTGGGGTGGTGGTGGGGGAGAGAGACGACGGGGGTGGGGGGTGCGAGAGAGGGACGGCGGGGGTTGGGGGGGGGGGAGAGACGGGGTGGATGTGATAATATACAGATAGATAGAGATGGGGGGGATGTGAGAGAGGAGAGAGGGAGAGAGACACACAGACACAAAAACACAGAGATGGAGAGAGTGAGAGACACAGAGAGAGAAAGATATTTACCTCCTGAGGAAATAGGCCCCGAATACGCGCGCACCCGGAATGCGCGCGCATCCGGAACTCGCGCACACTCCGATTGCGTGCGTACTCCGAATGCGCGCGCATGCGCAGTACGAAAAACCTGAAAATATCGATATTTCGGTATATCTCGATATGAGCCCATCGATATATTTAATCGGAAAATTTCCATATCGACGGACCCTACTATACCCTAGATCTAATTTTGGGGAAGACAGTTTCTAACCTATACTGAACAATCACTCTGCATTGAAGCATTAGTCTTCCGAACATGGTATTTTTATCAACCTCTTTTCTCGAGGATGTAGACTCGGCAGTTTTGTGTAGCCACTATACTGCATCATATTGGACTTGGCCTTCTAAACACAGAGATACCCTACACATGTATTTCCTCCAAAGGTTGATGTAAATCAATAGCTTAAAAAAGTGGGTGATGGCTGCTTGAAGGGGCTATCCAGAGTGTGGGCTTTTAAATAGATTCCAATGTAAATTTCTTAATACACAGTCAATACACTTGATAGTATATTCTGTGAAGCGCTTTGAGACATCTCAAAGACGTGATAGGGTGCTGTATTATTAAGGATTATTATATTCTTGCATTTGATTTGACATTTTAGTTGCTTTTATATGTGGTACAAATAGAATGCTGAACAGCTGCTGCTGAGGTTCTCACCTCCACCTATGGTCAAGATTTGGAGCTGAGAGAATGTTGGCAAAGCCCTTGTATGCTTTAAATGTAGTTTTGTTGCTCATCGTATTGCTTAGGAGGAGTTCCAGGCATTGACTAATTATCTAGGGAGAGCTCAGGCAAGATACATTTGCCCCCCTCCACACTCTCATGGGGAAGATTGCAAACTGAAGCTTGTTTCTGTCATTTTTAGCACCTGGAATTTAAGACAAAACTTGACATGCTGAGATGAAAATCAAGCGAATCCCCAGCACATCTCATAAACACGACACAGAATTTCCATGCATGCCAGATTCCATGCTTGTCAAAAAGAAAAATGTTATTTTTTGAAAATGATTCGTTTTTTTTTCACAATCGTAGAGTTGTTTTCCACCTTCTGCTAATCTATATTTGGTATGACTACCAAAAGCAGATGCCAGGAAAACAAGTCACTTGTTGAACCTGATAGACTCTCTGAAACAATGGAGATTAATAAATGGAGATTTATTTCTCCTGTTAAACCCCTTTACAGTAAATGGACCATATGTGGACATTTTACTGTGAAAGTTATACAGTGTGAAATGCATACCCTTAGAGAGGAAGTCTTAGATTATTAATTATGTTTGACCATGTCTGGGGGACAAATTTTCAAAGTAAAGCCATGGCGGTTACGTTTAGACTCCACGTTCCACTGCAGCGTGTAATCATTCTATAATCATTTCCCTTCCCTTGCTGTCAAGTATTGTGCGTAATTTGGCTACTGCGTTTCGCCCACAAATGTACAGTCGGCTTTCCTGCTCTCCTGCCCTGACCCATCCCCTTGCCATCTTTCCCCCCTTTTTCCCCTACCCACTTCCATGACTATTTGTGGGACACTGCTGTGCACAATTTGGCTGCCGCGTTTCATCCACAAATATGCAGTCAATTTTCCTACTCTTCTTCATCCTGCCCCGACCCCTCCCCCCTGCCCTTGTCCCCACTTAACTGTACAGTGCCTTGGGATGTCCTCTCGATGTGAAAGGCGCAATATAAATGTAAGTATTGATCGATTGATTGATCGATCGATTGATTGAAATAGAATGACCTGGTTTACAATGAATCTGAGTCTTCAACCTGATTGTTGGATGAATTGGTTGTTCTCTAATTGTTTGAGCCTTGCAATGAGAATTGAATTCTGAGTTTAGTGCACATGCTATGAATACAAGCTCTATCTCAGCAATCACAATATCTTTATATCTGTATAAATCTGTATTTTGAGTACTTAAAAACATGTACCACATATATAATTAACCCAATTTGAAGGATGAAAAAGTCAGTTTGATCTGAGAATTTTTTTAATATAAAAAAAAGGCTGCAGTAAAGGTACACAGTACATTTTTTTAAAAAAAAGTTTGTTTTCTATTGCTTTACAGATAGAATGTTATTTTGTGAGTATTATTGTAAGGATAAATGATGATGTAATTACCTTGCCAAGCCACATAAGAAATAATATTCATAGTCCTCAAAAACCATTTGAAATCAATGACAAATTTTATCTGGAGGATTGTTGGCCATGACACTGGAAGTGAGAAACTCCCTTCTCTTTTTTGAATACTGTAGACACTCAGACATCCACCTGAATAGGCAGATGGTACCTTGATTTAAAGAATCTGAGTCTTCAGACTGATAGTTGGATGAATTCGTTGTTCCTTAATGGTTTAAGTCTTATGATAAGAATTGAACTGTGAGCTCAGTGGAGTATCTCAGCAAGTGCAATATCTTCCGAAGGTGGACACCCCTAATAGGTTTAAGTCTTGGAACCACAGAACAATTGAGGCCTCTAACTTCCACTTAGCATGAGCAAAGATGTTCAATAATACAATAATACAGCAATAACAATTTATGTTTTGCTTAAAACAAATGTCTCAAAATACTTTTCTGAACAAGATTACGTTGAAATATTGTTGTGGAGGCCAAAGTAGTAACTACTGATAAGAGTTGTTACGCTGGAACACACAGCCTAAAAAAGAAAGCAGATTTAGAAGAGAATTGCATCGCTATTTGAATAAGAAAAAAATGCAGAGCTATGAAGTAAGATCGGGGGAATGGACTAGTTGGATAGCTCTTTTAAAGAACTGGCACAGACACAATGGGCTGGCTGTAAGATTCTATTATCCTTTACAACAGCATTGCTTTGGAGTGTTAGCCCCCTAGATTGTATGCTCAAAGTAGCCATAATCTTCTGACTCTGAGGTGAGAGCGCTATGTACCAACTGAGCCAAGCTGACACTTTATATAAATCCTGCTATATACTGCTGCAGTTTCGAACAATTTCTCACAAATGACTCTTTTAAAAAATATGTAAAGTGGGTCTGGTCACAGAAAGGATAGTTATGCAATACTCATATTGAAGCTAATGTTAGAAGTTAAATTTGCTTGAAACTGACTATATTAACAATCAAACCTGATGAGTTATAAACCAACTCAGTTGTGAAACAGTACAAATTGTTGCTGCTAAAATCTAAACTACAAGCAGAGTATTCATATTTTATAAGTAGTTCAGTGGTTCATATTAAATATAATTCCAACAGTTACCTTTAAAATAAAGGACATATGGACCTCCAACAATAGTAAGCAATTCCCGTTGAAAGGGACATGGAGTTCAATGATATTGTGCACGTAACTTTTAGTTCCTCAAGAGATTTGTATTGATAGTCAGATATGTATATATTCTTACTGAAAATCCCCACAAATTATGAAGTGTTTTTGAATGTATGTGGCAAACAATTTCAGCAAGTTAAATTTGTCTAAACAAAGCTGTGGCATTTGATAGTTTGATAATGATCAGTTAAATACAGAGGATTAAACTGGATCAAAAACACTAAATACGGATGATTTAAAGAAAGAGGACATAACAACTGGGAAAAAGGATTCGTTGGTTCAAGTTGCAAAGCAAGGATCCTGGGATTTTGTTAAATTGAATGAATATTTTGTGAAAAAAAGATTTGGGTCAGCACAAAGCATCTTGAGAATTTTACATTTCCCATGGAGTTATATTAAAAGTCATTGGCATAGAGAAAAAGAGAACCTAAAGAGAGGTTCAATATAGAAACAGATAATTAAAAAGAGGAGTTAAAGGCAAAAATAGTTTTTACTCCAGGGTACTCAAACCTCTTTGTATGTTGCCCAGAGAATAAAAATAATGAAGTAAAGGTTACAAATTGTTCCATGTAAATTGAAGAAATGCAGTTTTTTAAATAGATATTTAGTGAATATTATTAATGAATTTGTATACCAGTTTATTTTAATATACTGTATCTATATCATGAGAATACTTGAGACAGATTTGAGCATCATTGGAAAATCTGCCTTGCCCCTGTTGCTCTTGAGTCCTCTTGATTTATTTCTTGGAAGCAGTTAAGAGTAGAACAGGTTTTACCTGCTGAACAAATAAACACAATGCTTTACTCTTCTTCTCGAGAGTACATGGGGCAAGGTGTGAGAAATTGATAGGATATGCACTGAATGAAAACCAACAAACAGCAGGAGCCCTCTGTGCTGTTTCAAGTTGTAAACCTGTTTCGCCCACAAATATACAGTCAATTCACTTTACAATATATTCTGTGAAGAGCTTTGAGACATCTAGATGACGTGAAAAGTGGTATATCAAATGCAATAATTATTATTATTTATGGTATGTGATACTGTACCAACGAAGTACCTCATTAAATTCTTTGAATGAGGAAAAGAAACACTAGACAAGGGTAATGCAATAAGTGTAATATATTTGGATTTTCACAAGGTACCACATAATAGATTAATGAATAAGGTCAGAGCATGTGGAGTCAGGGTAAAAGTAGCAGAATGCATTAGCAAGCTGGCTACAAGACAGAAACCAGAGAGTATGGGTAAAGAGTGGGCAACGGTGTTCCTCAAGGATCAGTATTGGGACGATTGCTGTTCACAATATACATTAATGATTTGGATTCAGGTATTAGCAGTTGAATTAAAAAAATTGTGGACGATACCAAATCAGGGGAATAATCAATACATAGGAGTGCAACCAATTACAGCATTAATAAACTCAATGGACATTTAAATGGCAAAAGTATTTCAATGTAGAAAAGTGTGAGGTAGTACATTTTGGTAGGAGGAACAAGGAAGTCATATACATCCTGGAAAATATAACTCTAAATGGGGTAGAGGAACAAAGGGATCTAGGGGTACACGTACACAATTCAATAAAAGTAACAATGCAAATTAATAAGGCCATAAAAAGGCAAACCAGGCATTAGGGCTCATTTCCAGAGAGATAGAAATGAAAAGTAGGAAAGTTATGAAAAACTTTTGTAGAACCTTGGTTAGACCACACTTAAGACAACTGTGTGCAGTTCTTGTCCCTACATTTTAGAAACGATATACTAGGGGCACTGGAGATGGTGCAAAGTAGATTCACAAGGATGATCCCAGAATTGAGAGGATGTTTTGATTTATGGGGGAGATCAAAGCCAGGGGCCATCAATATAAAATAGTCACAAATAGAACAAATAGGGAAGAAATTTCTTTACACAGAGAGTAGTGGGAATGTGGAACTTGCTACCACCACAAGGAGTTGTTGAGGCAAATAGCATAGATGTATTTGAGGGGAAGCCAGATAGGTACATGAGGGAGAAAGGAATAGAAGGTTATGCTTGTAGGCTTAGTCAAGGAAAGGCCGGAGGAGGTTCATGTGAAGCATAAAAGCCGGCATCAACCAGTTGGGCCAAATAGCCTATTTCTGTGCTGTATATTCAAAACTATTCTATTGTATTAAATGGCAAATAGACTATTTGAATACATATATGCTCAGTAGAATATAAAACATAAAGAATGTAAAACCTACAAATTACAAAATTAATGACTGTAAATAAACCAAAGCTATTTGAAAAAAAACATTTTAAAATATCCTGTATATGGCAACATGCATGCCTATGATAATGTAAGCATCACACAAAGCTTTAATTGAAACACCTTATGTGGCTCCATAGCGAGATGTTCTTCAATAGATCATTACTTTTAGGAATGGAACACAACCATTGAGGCATGCTGTGAAGGACCCACATGCCAAAATATATTGCACGTAAAACAACATCTGTGCTGTGCCTACAGCTTGACCTGTGGATACGTTTCCCTGCCTTGCGGTTTAATAAAGGGGAAAACAAACTTACACGTACCTTGAAACATCTCCTGCTGACCCAGCTGGTAATTTATTGTTACACTTGCCTACAGATATACCAGTTAGAGTTGTAATCATGAAGCCAACCTGCCGTGATTTGTCACAACCTCCCTCCAAGGTGAAGGAAAGGCGATTGAGTGACTCACTATGAAATTAGGAAGACAAAGTGCTATGGGAGAGGCTGGAACTTTACAATAACTTAAATCAAGAATGGTGGGGGCATTACTAGCAATACAAGGGGCTTAGCAACAAAAGTGAAAGACAAATAATGATTATGGTTGGGGATTGAAAAATTAAAATGTCAAGAATGGCCTTTCTCCTGTAAATATTGATTTTAACGGATGGAATTCACAGCACAAATTAATGTGTTGAGTGTTAGGGTAAGTGTAATGTTTAGCTTTCATAATTATAGCTAAATATTTATAAAAATGAATATGCTCTATAGTATTTTTAAATGTTTGCAGTAATTTAATCCTACAATAATATAACGTAACCTAAAATCTAGGTTTATTCTTTTCTGGAGGCATTTAATTCAAAGCAAAATTTAGGTTTGCATTGCTCAAAGCCTTTAACCACCTTATGACGGCCACAGCAAAGTATGTCAGAAGAACTGAGAATTATTATTTTTCAGAAACCTCTTTGACTAATGACAGGCCACATATTTTACCAATTTACATAGAAGACCAATTACATAGAACTCTTTGAAGAAAAAAACAAAATAAATTGGATTTGGAAAGAAGGTGAAATTTTAGTCCTGAAAACGATATGTAGAGTTTGATCATTTCTCCATTTCAAACATTGTAATCATTAGAAATTCAAGGAGATGCTTTTAATCTTGGTTTGATTATGAGCTTCTCTGGATGTTGCCGATTAATTTGCTGCAGTAAAATTGTGCAAACCAAGCTTTGAACAGACGATCAGATATTGCGGGAAAGGCCATGGTCATTAGATGTGGTTATGATCACTTGGATGATTTAAGACTTTGAGTTGCAAGGTGTTGGTGTAAGTGCATATAGTTTTAAATACAGAAAGCAAAAGGCAACACTGAAATCACCTGAACGTCTTAATAATCATATTTCATTATAACTACAACTGTCTGCATTGGTCATAGTCACCGTAGACCATTAGAGTTAAGCGCAGTGGGTCCAGAAACACAAATTGAACAGATCCAAAGCATGTGACAATGCTTCATTGCTTTTCATTATACTGTATCTGGAAAAAAATCAGCAAAAGTGAGAGCATAGTGAATGATAACCACCTTGAGAGATTGGTGGACAACTTGCTGGAGTCCAGTCACTCACAGTAAGTGCAGATTCTATTTTAGATACAATACCAAACTTTAAAAAAAAACTTTGCACATTTGGCTGTGACTTTTGAGGGGAAAAAGAAGGTTGCCCAAGGTCATACAGTTTTGTTCAGTATTTCTGTCCTTGAAGACATGTACTGGTTGGTTATACGTGCCACGAAAAGCATAATTACTGATTAACCTCCAGTAACAATATTTTGGGAACTCTTATTTTAATGTCATTGTGTCCAGTATTTTTCACAAATGATTTTAGGCTTGCATTGGGTTCCTTGTATCAATTTTAGACTTCTTCACTTTACAAAGCAAGAATTTACAAAGAATGTACAGAATGGAAATGGGTCACTATTTTTTTAAAGAAAATGGATTGACTTACACTTGTAAATGGCAAATATATCCTTGCATTTATAATTAACATGTAACTAACATTTATATTATTCCATTTACAGTAAATCATTAAACAGAAAACAAATGGAATAGACTGATAATTTTAGGTAAAGTGTCACAGCATAGATATTCTTTAGATGCTGAGTTTAAACTGTGGAACCACATAAAGCTATACTATTCAGATATGTGCTGTTCAACACTATAGATACGTTCCATAATGTGATTGTTGATGGAGTGTGCAGTACATGTACCAGCACATTACTGAACACCACCTGAAAGCTGTGTTTATACTGCTGGGAGCAAAGTAGTATTTTTTTCCAATCAATTTAGTGATATGAAGTGGGTTTATACCTGGTTTATACTTCTCATTCATTTTCTCATTGTGGCTATAAAAAAACTGGAATTTAGTGTTCTGTGTGGCTTAGAATGGCACATCATACTGAAATTGGCAATTGTTTTAATGTTAAAATCGGCTGATTGAAAAAATGGTCTTTTAAAAATTGCTGGGTGACTAAGTAGACTGCTTCAGAGAAGGAAAAGCAAACCTAGTGTAATTTGCAACCATTTATGCTGTAATGGGTGAAAATCCCACTGCTCATGGAACCACCTCCAGAGACCTTCTCTGGCTCAGTCTCTGCTTTTGTTAAAATTCATCAGTAATTGTTCTACATCACTGGAATAGGTTTTTTTTTCTGTATTTGGTCTGCCTACGTTAGTTGTGCACACTGCAGTTAGGTTTTATCCTCCTGACACTCATCTCTTTCCTTATCAGAAACAAAATAATTCATACGTTGAGGAGTCATGTTTATTTTTTGTATATGACCAACTATCCTAGGGGGAGGAGGAGGGGTGGGTGGAGGGGGTGGGGAGTCTCCTTGGGGTGAACTGGTTCGAAGGTGTTGTCGTTTCAATGGAATGTCTGAACTGAGTCAACTCTGTGATGTGTCAGTTGTCTGGCTCCTGAGCCGGGTTGGTTGGCAGTGACACACACAACAGTGCTGACTGCAGGCCAGCCCACCATGCTGGGCCTTTGAACTTGTATAGTCAAGATGTCACTCCTATTGAGGGCTGGGCGCTTGTCTCATTGTTCAATGTACTGACTTGTGGATGAAATATTAACCCAAGGACTTTCAGCCTTTTCAGGTGGACAATGAAAATCCAATTGCACAATTTGAAAAGAGGATAGGGTTTCTCCTCTTGTCCTGGCAAACAATGTCCCAGAAAACAATTGCCTATTTACTTCACGGGTGATTTTGTGACACTGCTATGCACAAAGCTGGTTGCTGCCTTCACCTGCAAATGTGCAGTCACTGCATTTTATGGTAAATCCTGTGGAGAGCTTTGAGACGTCCACCTGATGTGAAAGGCACCATATCAAATGCAAGGATTTTTAAAATTACCTAGATTGGATACTGTTAAAAGCATGGTATTGCATTTTGCATTTATTGGACTAAAAAAAAGCTGAAGTATTTAAAGGTACATTTAATGATGTTCTGGATCATTACACTATTTAAATTCTTCCAGTAGCAGAAAAGGAACTGAGATAAACATAAATTATTAATGGATAAATTGTTTAGATTGTAATATATAAGTGCCAGATATAGAGATCATTTGTCAGAAAGATTAAGAGACAATTGCAGGGAGGGTATTTTGGGGGTTAGTGATATGAAGTGGGTAACCTGATTTATACTTCTCACTCATTTTCTCATTGTAGCTGTAAAAATTTGGAATTTAGTGTTTTGTTGATGTGTGGCCTAGTCATGCACATAATACTGAAATTGGCTGTTTTTTTTTAACATTACAATCAACCGATTTAATAAATGGAATGATAGATGGGAAAAGGGAATGATGAAAATTTTAATGGGAAGGTTGACTTGCATTTTAATTCAAAGGTTTTAAATGAGAAAATAGCAAAATATAGATTACTGTTAGAGACATTTAATAGGCTCCAAATTTATTTGTATTTGAAGTGTGAACTATTCCAATAATGGAAGGCATCCGCTGTTACATAATTATAACTGAAATTCAATTCCATTCCACACATTGATAAAACAGTAATTAGAATGTGCTTGTAAAAATTCATTGAGCAATTGCCGAAAATCCAGCACTTTTAAAGCTTCTGTATCAAATTTGATAAATGAGTGATATAGCCATCTGACTGGCGATGAAATTGTGTTTGGCCAGTTTGAAAACACCGGTTTTAAATGGCAGTAGCTGTTTGATTTATGACTGACCCGATCAGTAGGATTCACGAAACATTCCTGCATCTTATTTCATCTATTTATCTGTCTGTCAAGCAAATAAAGCAAAAGCTTTAAATTTGTGTGTTGACCCAATAATAAAAAATGTGATTATCATTAGTTGTTGTTCTCCTTTTACAGAAACCAAAACAGAAAGAGTGGCATCCTCCAGATGGATTTATCCTGGGACTGTGGACCCTAATCCTCTTAGTCTTTTTTCAAACTTATGGACTGAAACACCTTAAACATATATTTTAAGAGGCTTATTGAGCTTGCTGTGAGAACAATTTTTCACCTTGGAAGATGGATTTAACTGCAGTTAAAATGAGTTTGTAATTAATTATTTTATGTATAATGATCACTTCTCATAGCATTTTTTCAGGGTAGCTACAAATCTGGGAGATGGAAATAACTGAAAGGGATAGATTGAAGTGCTACCCTCTTGAAAAAAAAGTACTTTAAAGCAGGTTAATAATACAATAAATAGTTCAGGACACTTGTTAATTCTCAGATCTGAGAAAATGTAACAGTTGGGTGTAAATTCCTGAAAGTGATATTATCCCATGATTTCTTCCAACAGAAGTATAGTGGGGAGATTAAAATCATGATTTTTCGATCAATAATAATTGGGATTATACAGTCAAAGATGTAACAACTACTGGAAGATGAATGTTTCATGAGAGTCTTTGTGGTACGATTTCTATTTCTATTAGTGAGCCTGACCAGAATTATTTTTGCTGCGTGAATATAAAATGGCCCTTCATTTAAGGAGATAGCATGCATGCCAAATGCACGTCTCTAAATTGGCTTATCGGCATTTTAATCCGTGAAAATTGTTTTGTTTTCCTTTACAGAAAACAACGATATTTGTAAAATGTTTCAATAGCAGATTGCATAAATGAAAGCTAACCATTTGGTGCTGGCATCTTTCGATCTTACTATTTGTGTGATTTTCACACCCCCACCACCCCCTTTTAAATTACTAATTATTTTTAATTATTAGTTAAATTCAAGTTTAGTTTCCATGTAAGATGATCATTTCTCCACATGTAATTTCATTTCTCCACATGTTCTTATATACTTGTTTAAACCATTGGGTGCTTTTTTAAAAGTTGTTTTTCTCATCCTTCACTTGGGGCCAGGCTGAGTATTGAGCACAACATACTTCTGAAAATTTGCAAATGGAATTCTTTAAATAGCCTCTTTGAGGCATTCAAGAGCGAACATGTCTAAGAATGTTTTCCCTACTTCCCTCGGAAGCGGTTCATCTTAGATCAAAGTTCTGGGCTGGCACCAGTGATGTGTCTACTATTTTTTGTGGTAGATACTTTCCATATCTTGGATTGTGTCATGTTTACTTTACAGTTTATCTCTATGAAGTGTGACATGCACTGAATTTGTAAGTTTTTTTTACAAAAAAGAAATGCGCACACATTTCCCAGAAAATAGCCCACTTGCAATGAGTAAATGTTTCCTTGTGTATCTATTATCAAAATTGCTTTCTACTGTATGACTCACCATTAAAGTTGAAATAAAGATGTATGTGTACAAGGGTGTATGCAGCTGGATAATGAAGAATGTAGTTTTATTCATGGTTGCCATGTTTTTGTAACCACTTGGCTGCTAAAGCCTTGAGAATTGTTTCTGTTTTGATTTTATTTCAGGTGTTAAGATGCAGTTCAGTAGTCTTAAAGAACATTTGGTGATGCCTTTTACCTTTGCAGTACCATGGTTAACCAGATCCAATGGTAATCTGAAGAATTGTTGTAAAGTTTGCTGAAGTCTTCAAATGAAATGTTCATAAAGAGTTTCCTAGGCTTCAATGTTATTTGTTAAATAATGCCAATTTATTATATCTTGTCAATGGTAGCATGTAGAAAGATGAAATAAACACTGGACTTCAATGAGTAGCAACTTATTCAGCTACTTTTGTTTCAAGAATATCATTCAATGCCACAATCTTTAAAATGAGCTATTCTTCATCTTGCAAAATGACTTGTATGACAAGATTTTCTTTATTGAAACACTTCTGTTTCATTTGGTGCATTTTTGATGTTTAATCAGCTCATAAATGTACAATGTTGCACACTTTTCCAGTAACAGTGGCTGTTTAATCTCCAAGTCAATGATTGTACCACAAATGGCCATTACCATGATGTGTAATGATCACCATATGACCAATTTATATTTGGAAGGGCAATGTGAAACTCAAAGCTAGTTATAATTAGACATAAAACCATTCTGGTATGTCTGATCAAATCATTCTTTAGACAATAGTACTGCAGTTGCCCATTGCAGAATACAAGCTTCACATGTCAGTTTGAATTCCAGTTGTTTAAGCCTTTTCTTTTTAACATTTGTCATTTTATTTATTTGCATTTAATGGTAATAATGAACACCAAGGAGTTTCAACTTTGGATCGTACCAAATCAAAACTTCACTGACACGGTACATGTCCTTTTATATCACATCATGTATGTTTTAATAGTCACTATTGCTTGATTTAGTTAAACATTTGTATTTAAACTGGGTTTGTAGATTTCTGTGTAATTTGTGGTTCTCAGATAAATATGCAGAATTCTGAACAATCGCTGCAGATTTGCACAGGCACAATTCATTATGTTATCAACAAAGATTGAGATTTGAACAGATATAATTTAGAAAAGTGATCAATTTACCATACCATTTTACTAAATTATGGCTTAATTTCTTTGAATAAGAAAATGTTGTTATTGAAGAAATTAACAAGTGGAGAGATGAATAAATAAAACTATATATATCTTAGCTTTGCTTAAAAGAACTTGTATTTTACAGTACTGTATCACTAGAATTTGATGTTTTAAATTTAATATTTCCCATTCTTATCAAAGGATGGCACATGACATGTTTGGCTGTGTCTGTGGTGCTACATTAGGGGGGAAAAGGAACATCGGTCATCTTCGACCCACTTTGGTTTTGACTTTGGGTAGGGAAACATAAATTGTATCATTCAGAAGCAAAGGGGTAACAGATTTTCTTTGTCAAACCAGCTCATTGTTTGATCCTTCCATGCTTTTTAAAAAGAGGCTGATCCACGCACACTTGAGGTGTGATGATAGTCTGCCAACTGTTTTGCTTGGTAAAGACAAAAGGAACCAGTCGAATTATTCTTTTTTTTTTTTTACAAATGAATTCCGTTCTAGTTCTAGATCATTCTTGCCGTGGAAACTCCCTATGAATTTCTGTGTCAAGGCTGAGGGAAACTAAAGAAAGCTTCCATTGGTATTTGTTTCAAAGTGTCAAGGTGATATCTCTTTTAATCCACATTTTTAAGGTTTGACAGTGCTCCACGTTTAGTAATCTTAAGTTTACAATTCAGACATTGTTGTGATGTAGAGCTCATCACAATCGCATTTTAGTTTCACAAATATGATTTCAAGGCAAACCCATTTGTATTGCCTTTAGAAAGACCTGCGCTTTTACTCACTCTAAGGTAGGTAATATGTTGTGACAAATCGTCATCTCTACTTTGTTTTATTTTAGGCACCCTTAAAAGCCAGAGAAGTTAACTCTAATTCATTCACTCTGAGCAGGTTGCATGACACATGGTAATGTGATTTTTGCTTGCATTGGTACTGTGTTTGTGGAGGTGATTAACAGGAAACACTAAGCAAAGAGAAATGTTATTTACTGCTGCCAGAACTCCAGTCAAATAAGAGACAAATTAATACTGCTGCACCTCTTTCTTCTAGATTTATTGCTTTTTCTTGTGTGTACAGATTGGTAAGACACTTGGGCTGGCTACTGTAGATAAGCTGTGATTAAGTAGTTTGGTGGGGTTTGGTGGCTCCACAATTAATGATTTTTTCAAGCAACCTTGCTGATTTTATTAGTCTCTTGCAGTCTTGTTTACAATATGAGGCCTAATGTTTGAAATGGATAGCCATTGCTATTCTTAAACCGTACTTGTGGTGACAGGCTGCTTCCAGACAAAAAGCCAATTTAGATTCTTGCAGATACAGTAAAGGCAGGTCTTCAGTGGATTCTACATAGAGCGTACCTGAAAAAGTGGGAATGAGGTAAAAAGGCCATCTAGTCTATTGTGATGAAAGTCCATTTTCTGGGCCTTTTTTTAAAAGTTAAATAATTTGTTTCTATCATGCCTCAGAAGAATGCGGTAATCTTTCCACCCTCACGAGGAACTCATCTGTTTCCTTCTGCATTCCTCTGAGTATCTTTAGAATAATGAGGTGTATCCTACCATGTGCAGAACAATATTGAATGAATTGGTCTTCATGCCTGAAGCTGAAATATGAATATGATGTACAAAGTATAGTATCTTACACAGATACAGTGGGTTAACTTAAAACCAAACATTTAGACCCAATGCAGATGAGTTTCCTGAGAGCCCACGTCACAAACTAAAGTAAAGTGGAATAATTATATATATATATGAATATATCCAACTACTGGAGCATTGCACCAACATGATAAGGAGACCACAATAGTAACGGTTTATTCTGAATATCAAAATATGGAACTCATTTGTTACAGGCATGAAAGAAATCAGGCTTTTCACCAAAGTGACCTGTACCTTGAGACAACCCAAACAACATATCCCATTTCTAATAGCGTATTGAATGGAATCCAGCAAAATAAATTCAGGTATGAAAACTCAAACAATATCTTGGAATCATGGAGCAACTTCAGTAGAACCCATTTCTCCTATAATAAACATTATACATGCAGAGATTGTGGACTGATCCCAGGGAAACCGAGTCTTAGTTTCACAGGTTGAACCAATTTTCATTCATGACTCTTCATTCCGTGCTCAAATCAATTTACTTTCCCATTTGCCACTTCACCTTTTATGCCACAGGTCTTGCTTTTTAGCTCAGTTCTTTTGTGAGGGTCTTTGTCAAATATCTGGTGGAAGACGAGATATGCAATGCTAACCACATTTTCAGCATTCACTCACTCATCTATACCTGCAAAACATTCTAGGCAATTTGTCCTCCTTGACCTCCTTTGAATGAACCCATGCTACATCTTGGTTTTACATTTGATCCCAATAGATAATTTTGATTTGCTTTTCCAATACACTCAGACATCCTACCCACCACCAATATCCACCTAACTGGCTTGCAATCCCAAGGTTTTATGTTTCTTCAATTTTTTGAGAATTGGAATCGCCTCAGATATATATCCAGGCTTTTGTTATTCTGTTGCAGAATTATTGGAACTTTCAATCCGAGCATCCTCTCGGTTCACCTTTGAATTTAAAAAAAAACTATAAACTATATCTCAGGTTTCTTAATGACTACATCTTTGGTGACTTCCGTTTCCTTAAAATTCTTTGAATCCGAACAGTTACTCAAGCAGGTATTACAGTATTTCAGTTTTAGTGTCTAACAAATTAATTTATGATGCTGTTAAACTGCTGTAATGCTTTACAAGCCGCAGGTTGGAACTTTGAACTCCGTAAATTTAATGCAGTGCTGGGTATCTCTGTATTGTCAGTGGTGCCATCCTTCAGATGAGATATTAAACCAAGGTCCATTTTGCCTGTTCAGGAAGATTTTAAAGACTCATGCCACAACTCAAAAAGAGAAGGGAGTTTTTTCTCCTCTCCTGGCCAAGAATCCCCCAGATAAAATTTGTCATTTACTTAATGGCTGTTTGTGGGACATTGCTGTGTGCAAATTGACTTGTCACATTCCCCTACGCTCATTACACTTTTCAGTAAATAAGTCCTTTAAGATGTCTAAACAACATAAGGTGCTCTATTAAATGCAATGATTATTATTACTATCAATACTTAATAACAAGAAAGGTTCCGGCGGAATGCTGATTTAAACACTGAATTATTGATGTCAATTCTTATCACGTGAAAAGGATAAGGTAGAGCAAACAAATATTGGCATGATATCAACGCATACGAGTCTGAAATATTAAAATAATTTGGCGCTAATTTTAATTGAAAAATTAGAAATTGTAACTGAATTAAAAGCAAGATCTCTGTTTGTAAATTGTACTGAAATTGGAGGCAGAGCAAATAAACAGATTCAGAAGGATTTAGGTGGAAAGTCCAATTCAATCTAAACAAATGTAAAATTAAAGTGGATGTTAGGAGGCAAAAGATTAAATGTTGAAATGGAATAGTCATCCAGTTTACGGATCAGGAATGGGATTTGAGGATTATTGTGGAAACATTGTTGACACAACCAGCTCAGTAATTTGCTACAATGAATATAGCAGACAAGATATTGGGTTGCAGTGTCAGAGGGGAATACAAATCAAAAGAGCTAAAAATGTTACTGTCGAGGTGGTCCAACTGGTGGCCTGCACGCCGCATCCGTCCCGGGAATGATTTTCTCTGGCCTTGAACACGTGTGGACACTGTGTGTCCAGAGCCCAGGCTTTGTCTGATCCAACAGGAAAAACAGTGGCTGAGGCAGCAGTTAGCAGCAAAACCCATTAATCACTTTCAGCCTGTAACGGGAGAGAGAGATACAGAGAGAGAGAGAGATACAGAGACAGAGACGGACACAGAGAGATATAGAAACACAGACACACACGGACAACGAGAAACAGAGAGAGACACACAGAGAGAGAGAAAGGTGCACTGATACATAATAATAATCCTTGCATTTGATATAACGCTTTTCACATCTTATCGATGTCTCAAAGCGCTTCACAGAATATATTGTAAAGTGAATTGACTATATTTGTGGGCGAAACACAGCAGTGTCCCACAAACAGTCGTGGATTGAAATGGCCAATACACAGAGAGATACAGAGGCAGATACTGCGTTGATTGCTATTGTTTCAAAATTTGTATGAATTTTTACATCGCTTATTTAAAGTTTGCATTGTAACTAAATACAGTGAAATTATACAGTTATAAAATGAAAAACATAAGAATTCTATATGGTTCTTTCAGATTATGTTTCTGGAAGGGAAACACAAAATACAGTGTGTACACTTTACAATAAATCCTGCAAAGTGCTTTGGGACACTTTTAAAGAATCCATTAGCCTCAAAACAATATTTCTTTTGACAATTTTTCACAAAGTACTCTTTTATTAACTGTTCACAGTACATGTTGTAAAGTGTAATCATCACATTTAAGAGTTAACATGAACAATCTTCCACAAATCTCATCTGTTCATGGTACGTATTTGATTAACGCATTCCTAATAGTTCAAGGTGACACATTCAAAACTTCAACGCACAGACTGCATAATAAAATTTATATAATTTGTGAGTGGTTGTTGAGGAAAGACACAATGTGTAGAAATAGAAAGAATAAAGGCTGCAGAATTTATAACATTTGCAATTGCAAATTGAATGCGGTTCAAAAAGTATTTTAAGCCCTCTGAGACGCTGTCCGGCGTGGAGGGCGCTATATAAATCGAAGTTGTTGTTGTTTATTTCTAAAATCTCCTGATTCCTTAGGGTTACGGCCAATGTTCGCTTAGTTTGGGACAGCTTTGCTGGTGCAAGGATTCCTTCACTGTTTGCTGGAATACATGTATGAAACTCGTTGGAAGAATGATGCCCGTTGCTGCAGCAGTCACCTTGTAATCTCAACACAGGCCACTGATAAAAGATCAGTTCCTCAAGGCCAGCAGCTGTTAATACATCTTTCATCTTAATTTTGCCTTGTACTCAGTGCGATTGACAGAAATTGACTCTGGTTTCCAATCTGGCTGATAGAAGTGAATATTGTACATTTGAGCCCACCCAGCAAATACCCTCTTCTCGGTAATGAAGCGATGGTGGCTTCCCTTCTGACCACGTTCATGTGAAATATACATGGTACATTCATCAGGTCCTAGAGGTTCATAGTAATGGTACGGTACTGATTGGTGATGGGGATTCCTAAACAAAAATACAATCATACAGATCAGGTTCATTTATTAGAGCATCCTTGTGGAAGATTCTATGATTGTGAAATGGTGCAGAACATTCTAATTATGTATTGAACAAACCATTAGTAGAGACATTTTTTTTAAAAGTACTGTACAAGGAAAGGCCATTAGACTTAACGATCCTGTTGTGCTTGTTTGTTCTCAACCAGCTTCCTGCCTTGTCATTACATCCCCAATCCCTTCCTTCTCTTTCCAGAAGTGTATGAAGTTGTGGCATCCTCTTTCTTGCAAGAGTGCAGTTCCATCTTAAGAACCTGGAACTAAAACTATGAAAAGTTGCTGGAAAGGTCTTGGAAAATACACGGTGGAAACTAAACTAAACTGTGGAATTGAAATTACGCTACCTAATTAAGACTAACTATTTCGGTACTATTCAATATACTAGTGCCATTTTGCTAGCATGGATTACTTTGTCCTGAAGTCTGCATTATCCACATTGATACATTGTGATGTATGACCTAGTTTTATAAATTCAGTATGGGATTTTTATCCCAGCAAGATTACACCACGTGTTGAAACTATACTGCAAACTATTTCATTTATATTCAGTCTCTTTTATCCCTAGTTCAATGTATCATCAGTGAGGTCCATACAGGAGCAGATTGCAGGTGTTGGCATCAGGTATCATTTTATTTCTCACCCAAAAGAGACAAGGAACCTTCCATAGGATGTTTGGATGGTATAGAAAACAAATATTTTTACTTCTGTAATTCACAATTTTTATCTTTCCAATTCTATTTTAAGTCAGCCCAGCTGACCTGATCATTTTTGACTGGTTTACAAAAAGCTTTGATCTCCAGTTTTGGGTGAACCAGGATAATATTTGCACCTATATTTTGCACACTCCACATGCCAATATTCCAATATCCATTTGAAGTATTTTGCTCCTTCCTAGCAGTTCTTTGTTTCATATAGATAATGTAGTTATCAGTGGTTTATAAGAGTTATTTTGACTGGCATTTTCTCATAAGACATTGTATTACATACTGCAGTTACTGCCAAATTAGTTCAACATTTACTCATACAATCTACTTCCGATGTATTTCTTATGTGAGTACAATCTCATAACAAAGATTCATAGTAAATTAAAATGAAACAAAAACTAGGTTGGTTGCTTTTTGGATAAATGCCATGCAAACAATTGTTCTTTTAGGTTCCTTTTCATACTTATATAAACCATATATAATATAAATATGATCCTAACAATCTAAATTTTTGTTATTGATATTGGGGGAAAAGTGTGAAAGTCTGAATCATGCAACGTGCAACATCTTAGTCATCTGTCATTCATATGCTAATGAAGCATGTTGAGATGTTTCAAAATATTCTGATTTTGTAATGCAACTCATTTCACTGTGAACATACCAGTGTAATAGTTCCTTAGTTCCTTATCTGTTCCTAGCAAACTACAATTATTTTTAGAATACAGGATGCAGCTAAGTGGAAGGAGTTCATAATATCAGGTATGTATGTCAAACCTTTTAAGATTGATTGAATGTTACTTGAATATAATAAAGGACGAATGGTGCAGCTAACAAGTGCCAAACACAACTGGATCTGGTTAGCTTGACTGAACATTGAATATGGTATGCATGAGCTAAAATGTCATGACATTTTAATAGCTAGAGTATGTCAAACCAGAATCCTCTATCACTCTTACTGGTGTTTTATTAACTTTACCCAAACAATACTTCACCAATTAAGTCAATTTTGTGAAAGATGGAACAGGAAATTTGAGTTTCAATCTTGTAAAAATAAACTACATTCAGCAATTTGAATTGGATCATTGCAATGAGTGATGGAACTATTCTGTGATATCTGTGGTGGGATCTTATTGGCCAATTTCAGAGACACACGATAAAATCAAGTATTCAGCCCTACGAATAAGGCAAAGATGAATAGGCACAGCAGCAGTGGTCTCATGGTGTGCGTTTTTCAAACAATATTGTTGATATTGCTTTCCCTCAGGCTTCAAAGAGAAAGCTTTCAAATGCTGGATTCTTACCTGCAGAAAGTGGGTGGAACCATACCATAGATGTTGATTCTGTCACAAAGTTCAAGAGCGATGATCATTGTAAACCAACCTGTACTGAGCCATGAGTTGGAAGATTTCCTGGAAATTAAACATTTTCTACTTTTAGATTACTGCCTTTAAAAACTGTGTTAGGACACTAATTTGCAATTTAAATTACGCGAGTGTTTTTTTTTCCCTGTGTGGAAAATGTCAAAATGTTTATAGGAGAAAGGAATATGACAGAAAAATAGCTTTCTAAAATGTTTTCACAATTAATACAAATAAGGTGTATGAAGCTGCCTGCTGAAAACAGCAACACTGTTTAAAAAGGCTGGGGAAAAAACAGAAAATACTGTACTTATAAGGTGTAACTTCATATTTGTTGCAATACAGACAAGAATATAATTTCCAGACACATGCAAACTTCCCTGTGGAAACCGTAATAACCCCCCACTATTCCAAAACGACTAACTGCCTTCACTGTATGCTGATATAACACTGTACAAACATGATCCAAGCGTAGTTTGCTGGTGCCACTGTTGGACTTAGCATCTCAGCAGTTTATTTAAATCAGAAAGCTTAGCAATTAAAACACTATATTAAAAACATTCAGTCAGTTCATTACTTTTCTCACTTTAGAGCAAACTAACTGGTACTCTACTTCCAACTCCACTCATTGCATTTCTTCAATAACATTAGCTAATTTAGCTCAGCTGGTAACATACTCAACCCCATATCGGCCAGCGGCTTGTGTTCAAGCTCCATGTCAGGAGTTGAGCGCACAGTTCAGGCTGACACTCCAGTACAGAATTGGAGGAGCACTGCATCACTACAGGTTGCCTTTCATTAATGTCCTGCCTGCCTTTCCTAGTGAACACTAAAGATCTCATATCATTTGGAAAGAGTAGAGAGTTTCTTTGGCTGACTGCTTTTGAATATCCCCATCTGTGTCTTGAACAACTTCAGACTTGCTTGGCTCAGGAACCGAACGACAGAGACAGCCACAGAAGATTGATTTGATTCCACCAGTCTGTTGTTGTGCAAGTCATCTCGGATCCAGCTTAGCTTGTTACCGCCATTGTTTCCAGATGTTGACTGTCAAGTGCAGTATTGGGAGGGGAATGCTGCATTATCAGAGGTGTCGTCCTTCAGGTGAGATGTTAAACCAAACTTCCATCTGACTGTTCAGATGGTTAAAGAATCTGACTCTATTCAAAACAAGAAGGGAGCTTCCAATCCTCCGATAGTTTAGACCTTCACCCCCTGGTTGATTGTGCAACACTCAACGTGTCAAAATTAGTTGTCGCGCTCGCCTACAAATACAGTCACTAAACTGAACAGTAATTACTATAGGGCATTTTGAGATACATTCTAGATACAAATTCAAATGCAAGTATTATTTATTGATGCATTCAAAAAAATGCAATTTATAGTGATTTCCAGGGGAATTCCTTAATAAGAAAGCTGAGTGGAAATATTTTCTGCAAACTGTGTATGTCACACTGACTTGGGAATTTGTACTGAGCTGCATTTCAGAGGGACAGTGTACACCAAGCGCATTTCCTGAGAGTCAGTGTACACGGAGTAGAGTTCCTGTGAGATGGCAGGTACCGAGCTTGCATCCCTTCCAGTTTCCTTTTTAAAAATGCTATTGGATTCATCCCAACAAACTAACACTTAAAAATCTGGGTATATTTACAATTCATACCTTTAACAAAGTATCATAATAGAAAATAGAATTTAGGAGGTAAATGTAAACACATAAACATTGTACTTAACCAAAAACAAACTGCCAACTGTCAAATTGCTTATTTTTACATTCCATCTATTCATCCGCACTGCATTCTGCCCAGCACTCATGAAGAATATGTCAGAGACAACTTTATGATTTTATATTGTTATTGTGTTTGGGTTTGCATGTAACCACTGCCATACTACCACATAACTGTTACAAACACAGTTCCATGGTTTTTCAGGGTTCAATAGTAAATGAGAATGAAACTGAAGATCTGGAACAGTCTTTAGATCACATCTACCAATTACCTCATCATTTTATGAGATAGATGTAAAGCTATTCATCAATATTTCCACTTGAGATAATGACTGGCAATTTGATGTCCAGCAAAGCTTTGCTAAAATCATTAGGTGGTTGGAGTTGGGTGACATAATAGAATGAATCGTAGTTTCAAAGTTGAAATAATGGAGAAGGTAGATGTAAAACAGCTGGTCATTAAGTGCAGCGAAGTACGGCAAGATGGAGTTCCATTTATTCTTGGCCAAAACTCAATAAATGTGAATATTTAAAACAAATTAACAATATTCCTCATTGTGAAATGCCAGATGGCACAGCTTTCTATTTTATTGCCAACTAAAACTCCTAAAAGTCAATTAGCAACCACTATTCTTCATGTATTCACATTTAGAATTGTAGCCTACGGAAACAGCCAGTTCCTTAAGAAGATGAAAAACTTAAGGGTGAGCGAAAAATATATTTGGCTCATTCAATCCATTTTACTATATTTCAAAAGTCTGTAGTTAGTTAGTTATATGCTCTTCTTCAAAGATAACTGTAACATTAAATTACTATTAAATTATTTAATGCCTACTGATCATTATAAAATCCCAATTTAAATCCAAGTTTATACTTTTGATATTTTGCTCTTCAATGCATCCTGCAGCTTCCCACACAAAACAAATGCTGATTCCTGGGTGAACAGATCGGCTGACTTACTGTGTGCCATTTGGATTTATTAGTAAGTAAATGTTGGGCTCCACACCCCAATTTCTCTATTAAGTGACTCTGTTTTAAATAAGTGCATTATAATAGGAATCAATGGTATTAATACTGCTCTGGTCTGTCCTAAATGTTTTTAAATCTCTTTGGAATAATGCTGTGGACAGACGTGGTACATTTTCAAACGTCTGATGTCAAAGGTTGCACAGCTCTTAACCAAGTACTGTAGCTAAATGTCTAGAGTCAAAGGTTGAAATCATTATTTCACAGTTTATTTTGCCCAAAGATCAATAGATGAGCTCTATGAGCCAAACAAATGCAGCTGTTATTTATTACAGCCTTTGGCTACTGTCAGTTACCCAAACTTTAATTATACTGATCAGCTCAGAAGACACATCTTCACCATGATTATCAAAATTCAAAGGTTAATACAAAGTCTCAGCTCAATGTACAAACATTTTCCAAAGACTATGTACGTCACTCTCTATTCAATCAGCCAGCAACGAACTACAGTACCATATTTATTATTAAATTAGTTGGTCTATACTGAAATACCAGCTAAAGTGCAGGTATAGAGTACAACATGCATTGCCTTTAGGGCTATGAAATTTTATTACAGTACTTGGGGAAAAAATATTTGAAAACAAAGAAATTGTAACTCCTGTGTCAAAATATGTTAATCATGATGTGGTGCTACATAATGTAGCAGTTTATAGATTGAATGAGTGTGCTGATAATGAAAGAAAGACATTTAAATAAACATAGTATTATCGATACACATTTACCCCCATTCAGTTAACTAACACTACTAAAATTGTGCACTGTACTTTGATTTCAAAAAACCATGAGATCTCTTTCCCATTAACCCAAATTTAGAAGCTACATCAATCACAATGAGCTGTAGTATCATTTGGAAATGGGTGATTGGTGACTGATAAAGCAGGTGAATGAAAAGTTGCATTTTTAGTTTGTAAACTTATAATTTATTAATAGTTAGGTTTAAGTAAATTAATTATTTTGTTATTTAAAAATATATACATTGTGCCAATTTTCTGGAAAATCACAAACACTTTTTTTTAATATCGTTAAACTACCATAAAAATGTTTCCTTTTTATAGATTAGATAGAACATAAAATTACTACTTTATTCCTGCATCATCTTGAAATAGTTCATAAATGTGAAATTCAGGGCTTAACTGTAATTGACAGATGTTATCTTCTTGTAGTGTAGAATCATTATTTTAGATCTTATTTCTAGTTGTCGTTTGAAAGGTAATACTTTTTTCCCTCCACTACCTGACCTTCAATAATGATCATTCATCATCTTGGTACATCAAAGGCTATCGGGTTTTAATGATCTTCTCTAAAGCTCCCTGCAGAAAATACCAGACAAGACTTCAGGTATAATATTTCCTCCATACCTGTCTTTTCCAGTCTCTCTTTTGAAGAGTTCATCAAAATACAGCATCTTTTGCCGTGTAATTGTGTAAACCTTTAGCTTCGGTAGTATTTGATGTATCAGCTGCAAGTGGTTGTAAACTAAACCTTTTCCGTCTCTCCTCATGTAGTTGCTGGGCCCCCAGAAGACAAACACTGGATCCTGGGTCACATTTAACAACTCGTTACGCTTTTGTAAAATCCGCTGGATACTGGAGTGTGCAATAACTCGAAGACTTGTTTTTTGACCCACATCATTTCGATAACCACGTGTTGGTGCATCGTTCATGCGAATGACACACTCCGTTTTGTCAATCTCAGTGCCTCGATTGCTCCCAGTAAGGTGTCCAGAGCTGGTAACCAGTGCACAATTTTTACAGTGTATTTTTAGAGGCTGAAAAACAAACAAAAATCATCTTTACCTTTCTGGCAGGCACTAGTAATTGAAGTGCATCCAATATTGTTTTGTTAAAGGAAAACACAAAGCAGATATACATTTTCTCAATTTACTGCTACTCATTATCAGGATGCCCAATTCGGGAAGGTGTGTGTGAACATGCATGCATATCCATGTACTCATACCCACTTTAGTAAGGCAGAACGTATAAGAGATGAACCCTGCACGATACAATTCTATTCCCTCCTCATCCAGATTCAATTTGAACAATTAGCTACTCAGCTCATTGTTGTACACAGGCAAATTTAGCTGCTACATGCCATTCACTTTGTTTCAAATTAATTTTACTTTATAAAATACTCCAAGGCATTTCTTTTTTTACAATGAAAGGAGCAATCTTAACTACTGTAGTTTTTTTTTACAATAATTATCCTAAATTTGCCAATAGCTTATGTCAGTTAGACCACAGAGTATGGCTAAGAACCATTGGGACCATTGTAAATGCACCTAACTTGGTGTGAATCCTCTTTTACGGGATTCGCTGCAACAAGTTTCTTGGCATGGGCACAGAGCAAAGGGAACAGGAGGAGATAGATTATTCTATTTGAAGAATTCATGGAGTCACTTGAAGGACAAATTATCCTCAGTGAAAATATGTTTTCCTTTTGCTCGGTGGATGAGGAAGCAGTGAAAATAAGTGTGCAGGAGATAAGGGCAAGGGAACACTACCAATTCTAGAAAATCATATCTAATTTGTTTTTCACAAAAAGCACTGGCTGTGTTGATCCACAGACAGTGAGTTGAATAAGGAGGGATGACTGGTGGGGGGCATAACTAAGTCCTTGGATACAAGTCTAACTCCCAACGTAAGGCAGCATATTCCTTAAAATTAAGACCTCAGAGATACTGTGCTAGGAGCTGGGAGTACATACATTAAAATGCAATAAGTGAATTCAGAGTACACATGCAATTGACTGGAAAGAGAGTTTGTCAATCCCCGGCACAGGTCAAAAAGCAGCTACACACAGATTGCTTAACTCTGTGAAGTGCCACCAGAGATGTAAGCAGAGACTAGATGTTGAAATCAGAGTGCAGTGAAGTTCAACTTCCAACATGGAGAACATTGCCACTGCCAGGTCCCTGTTCTATTAAAGCAGACATTTTTCTTACACGACCTTTGTAATAGTTACTCACGCTCTTTGCAGCTTTTAAGATTTATTATTTTCCCTTGTGGATTATATACAAACTGCCAATAAAACAAACCAAGATTTTCTAAAACAATTTATTTTGGGCAACGTTTTGGTTGCCCATGGTGACTGATTATAACATGGGGGGAGTGAAACACATTTCCAGATTTCTTAATACTATACTATAATAATAACAAAAATCATAAATAAATCTTGCATTTGTTATAGTGCCTTTCACGTCAGGAGGATGTCTCAAAGAGCTTCCCAGAATTTACTGGGAATTCAGTGTGTCTCAAATGTATTCATTATGAGATGGCAGCCAATTTGCACTCAACAAAGCTATGAAGTTGAATGAGCATTATATCTACGCTATTGTTTGCCAGGTCATTGGGAGAAACCCATCTCAACATCATTATCAAATGGTTTAAAATCAAAGACATTACCAGATTTCAAAAACACGCTTAGCAAAATATCTTAACCTGTCTTAATAAATTGTGCAATTTTATACTATATGCCCATGTTCACCATTTATTTAGTACTACATGCATCCACTAATTACCATTGAAAACTGGAACTTTCTAAACATTATGAGTGAAAGGATTTATCAATCAATTCTTGAAACAGAGAATCTAAAAATGGATATCTAACTATAACAAATTATATTTTCCCTGAAATGTAATTTATTTACATCAATTCCTGCCTAATAATTCCAAGGATTGTTATAATAAAGAAGAAATGATCTCGTTGGTTTATTTTTAAATGTGTGACCAAACTCACCATTAATGTTCTGTCTAATATTACTTGAATGCTTTATCCTGTACTATACCGACTATAACAAAGTTATAAGCTTTCTAAGGAAGTGGTCAGTGGAATGGATAGGCAGAATGTCTATCCTATTAGAAGCAAGATGTTTGATACAATTTACATGCAAACATAATTACTTATCACATAGGTTATGATGAGCTAAAATGTATTCATAATTTCTTAATGGAAATTCTTAATATAATATTTATATTCATTTCGCTTACAGCGATTGCAGACTGCATTGATAAATTGTACCTGTCAGGCAGGAGACACTATGTGGTGAAACAATTCGGACAAGATTCCACATGAAGCAACAATGAGCAGGCAACGCATTAAGTGAATTACACTTCACACATTAACCATGGTAAACAGTTTTGATAACATTTATTATGGTGAATGCATGGAGCAATATCTGCCACCTATTGCAATGAATTCTGCATTATTTGGTTAATTATAACTTAGTGGCAGCAAGCAGTTCCAATTTGAATTTTGTTTGCCAGGAGCGAGGTGAGGGGTTTTATAAGTCATTGTATCCTCATGTGTTTGTCACCATTGCTGTTTGTGGGACATTGCTGTGTGCAATTGGCTGCTGAAGTTCGCTCACAAAATGCACAGTCAATCCACTTTACAGTAAAGTATATGCTATAAAATGCTTTGAGAAGTCTGGAAAAGTGATATAACAAATGCAAGTATTATTATTATGGTATGAGACGAGATGGTTTTGTGAACAAAAGCAACGACTCTATCTTAAGAGTCTCTCATCTGCTGTTCTAGATTGGTTCATTTCTTCTGGTACACTGGATCTGGCACACTATATTTGACCTCAATTGCATCAAAGGCGTAAATCAACTAAGATTCCTTCTACTATTGATCACTGTCCAATCCTGCTGGAAAAGCACAATGAAAGTAAAGGAATGATCAGGTTTGACTGTAATGTATCTTATGTTGAACACTCTCATGGCATTCCTTATTTAGGCTAAAATTTGATCAATGACAACTTTTTGAAGGTTGCAGGTTGATTTCAGAAATGTACGCAGAAGCAAGAATATCTTAAAGATGCCTAAATAGCTATAGAAGTGATTTTGTCAGATATCCCAGTTAAAATATTGCTCTTTTAGGTCTAACAGAATGCATAGGATTTATATCCTAGTTGAAATACTAGTAGATTTTTAGATTTGAATTAATGGATTTCTTGGCCAATGGATTCTGCAGAACAAATTACCAGAAGACTTAGTAGCAGGCTTAATGAAAATCTATGATATTGTCAAAATTCTTTAAGTTGTGGTGGAAGAAGTTAGTTTGATCAATCAAATTAGATGCAGCGATTTAAAAATATATATTTCAAATAAACCTGAGACCCAGTAAAGATTTTATTGAATACCATGACGGGATAAAAATAAACCAAAGTTATCAACCAGATTAATGGTTTCAGAAGAGAAAATATTCATGGGGAGAAAATGTTTCTGAGGCAAGATGAAACATGCATCATGTTGAAAAATGCCTCTAATATAAGGCAAAGAATATGATAAGGATGGTGTTTATGGACTAGGCTACTGCAACTGAACAAATGCTGCCATGCAGCAAAAGTCATTTGAACTATTTGCATTATAAAGACATTACAATATATTAATAATAATCCTTGCATTCGATATTGCACTTTTCACATCATTTGTGAAACGTTTGTGAAAGCATATTGTGGGTGAAACGTGGCAGCCAATTGTGCACAGCAGTATCCCACAAACAGTCAAGGATTGAAATAACCAATATTATTAAGTTTTTTTTTGATGGATTATTGTTAGGCGTGTGGAGTAAGGAAACTTGTCCAAGGTTTCGCCCTGACCTGCCTGGATTTGAACATAGTTGTAAGGCGAGTGCTCTAACCACTAAGCTACAGAATTCCACAATTGCAACGCTCTGATTTCCTTTGACATTTGACATCTGCACATCAATTTCAACATATTTCTTTGTACAGTAACTCAAATTTTACATATGCCTGTTTTTATAACAACCATATTATCTGTGATATTCTCTCCCACACCCATTTTAGTGGTGCTTTTTATGGCTATTGGTTTATTAATTATAATAGTCTTTGCATATGATACTAGCACCTTATTTTGTCAAAATATCTCAAAATGTTTCAGAGTTCTCTGTAATGTTTAGTGACTGTATTTTTAAACAAATGCACGAGTTACCAATTTGCACACATCGTCCTACAAACAGCTATGCAGCCTTTATTAAAAAAAACTGGAGAATTATTGGCCAGAACATAAGGAGAAACTTACTTCTTTTTTTAATATATATTACCATCGAATCTTTAATGATCAGAATAGGTAGATGGGACCTTGGTTTAATGGCTCATCAGCAGAGCAGCACGTTCGACAAAGCTGTGCTCCCACAAGTTAGGCTATGAGCTAAACTCCCTAACATGGAGCTTGAAACCACAGTCTCTCAGTTCAGAGAGACCACTTCTACCAACCGAGTTAAGAGTGTTTAGTGGAATGTACTTTTGTAACTTCGTGTAACAGAGAAACTTCTCAAGTGGTCAGTAGTTTAATGGAACAGGTTCCTGTAACAATTGTGACCATCACCAGATGCCAGACATGTTTTCTGATTCTATCTGTGCAGTCTTTTAACATTTGTATTAAAATGCACCAATTTTATATGGATTCTCTCGTCACCCATGTGTCTAGCACATGGATGAAATATTGAAATATTTAACAGCTATTAAATAATTCCAATAATATGTAAGTTACATTTATAAGGCTGTTAGTTCAAACAAGAATATTTATTCAAAGACAGCTTTGTGCCCTCACCGTGCCTTGTCTCTAAAGATAAAGGGTCAGATTGCACCCACAATGGCAACAGCATTCACCCCTGTGGCCTTATGGCTTAGCAGAGATAAAAAAAAACAATCCCGCACCAAAACAGACTGTGTTTTGCAATCGTGACTCACAGAGGAAGAATAATGTTTTAGCTCCACAACTTGACATAATGAAAAACAAATCTAAAATAGATTTTACAACTGGATTTTAGCCAGTGTATTGAACCAAAGCGACAACTGACTTAACTTTCCCAACCCTTTCTTCATACTTAGAATACTTTCAATGTGATTTATTTAATAAATATTCTAACCTTGGTTTCAATTAATCCTTTAATTCCATCATGTCTGGTTTATTTTTAACCAGTTATGTTTTTCTTATTTCCCTTAAAGCCTTGTATATCTCTACCTTCTGATTTTCTTTAATGGATTGCTACTGTCTTTATTATCACAAATTTGGTTACAATATTGCTTCTGTTTAATGAAAGGGCTCTATTGAATAAATACTTGCACTAGGAAATATCATAATATAAAGCATCACTCACAAAGCAATATGAAATTGTTATCATTCAGAATTATTTGTGAGCAAGAGAACAAATAGTAAACGTGCCAAAGTATGATGTGACCTTGCTCTTTCCAACAGTAACATTCTAAATCTATCAAAATAGTGGCCAAAAATGCAGAGTTGGGGAAAAAAAATGATAATCAGAGCTCCCTGTAAATGTTTAATCAATATCATTTATGGTACCTTAATTCAACTGAAATTTGTTTACTTGTGTAAATAAAAGAGTTAAGTTTGTATGAGTTTTGAGAAATCAAACGTTATAACAATAATAATATAATCCTTGCATTTGATATAGCGCTTTTCACATTTTCTAGATGTCTCAAAGCGCTTCACAGAATATACTGTAAAGTGAATTGACGGTATATTTGTGGGCGAAACATGGCAGCCAATTGGAACAGCAGTGTCCCACAAACAGTCGTGGATTGAAGTGACCAATTTATCATTGAATTTTTTTAAAGGAATTATTATTCGCTGTGTGAAGTAAGGAAACTTGCCCAAGGTTTCACCCTGCCTGAAATATAACTGCCTGGAATATAACTGCCACAACAAGTACCTAGAACTGCTTTACAAATGCAATTTAAATTACAGGTCATTTGGAAAGAACTCTATTCATCCTCACCCAATGGTCATCAGTGCCATGTCATGACATCAGTGTCATCAGTTATGGATGATGATATTGAAACATGTTTCGGGAATGTAGTTTGATACTTTGATATGGTTAAAATAGAAAAGAGGATTGAATAAGCTACAAAAATCAGAGATGTTCGTACGTCTACCAGTCACTTTCAGCTTTAGAAAGAAATACCGGTAATATCAAAGTTTAATTGCAAAATTACAAATGTTGCCTAATTTTGATTTAATGTTGACATAATATTTTCTTGGCACTCTGCCGTCATTAGAATGATACTTTAGAACGGAATCGAATGTAATATACAGCTTTGATCATAGTTTGATTCATTAATTGAGCAGCGACCAACCAAGTGTGATGCATGAGAGTGCATGAGAGCTACTACTCTAAAGTTAGTACCAATTGCAAATCAGATTGCAATTATAAATAATAATTAAAACAAAATGCTCATTCTTGAAATCAAATAGTAAATTTTTTTGCTACAATGACCCCCAATATGCAAATACCTACAAAGCACATTCATCTGATTTATTGCTGCCTAAAGTAAACATGGCAAACCCACTTGAAAATGAACATATTTTACAATGTGCAAGTGGATTCTGAAGTGTGGAATTATTTTTTCCAGACACCTTTGATGTAGGCACTTGTCCATTTCTCCATATGTATTGCACTGCATGGAACTGAACTGGTAAAGCAGGGGGTTTCACTTCATGTCAACTTATGGGGGAATTCTAAATCAATGCAGATCACTGAGGTTGTGGTTCATCAGTGTACTGCATAATAACCTAACATGGAAATAGAAAATCTCCCATTACATTCAATCAGATTACTGCTACTAACATTGGAAACCTCCTGAGGATTTACCTAGGGTTTGTATCCTTTTTCATATCCTCGCATTCAATTAGATAATTCTATATTTGTCTTTTTAACTACTTGAGTGAATATACAAAATGTGAATCATTCCTATCATAGGGCCTCAAATTTAAAAACCTATTTTGAAGTAATTTCAGAGAATCATAGAATATTACAGCAACAGAAGGAAGCTATTCAGCCGAATGTGCCTGTGCCGGCTCTTTGAAAGAGCTATTGAATCAGTCCCAATGCCTCGCTCTTTCCCCATGTCCTTGCAAATCTTCCCTCTCCAAGTATTTATCCAATTTGCTTTTGAAAAGTTGTTATTGAATCTTTTTCCAGCATCTGGTTCTCCTCATCTCCCCTTTGATTTTTTTTTGCCAAGTACTGTACTCTGAATTGATTACTGACCCACCTGCTGGTGGAAGCTTTAAATCTACTCCATTAAAACCCTTCAGAATTTTGAGCACCTCTATTAAATTTCCCATTACCCCTCTCTGCTCTAAGGAGAACAATCTTTCTCTAGTCTCACCATATAACTAATGTCCCTCATCCCTGGTACCATTCTGGTAAACCTCCTCTGTACCCTCTCCAAGGCCTCAAGATCCTTCTTGAAGTGTGGTGCCTAGAATTGGACACAATACTCCAGCTGAGGCCAAAAGACTTATAAAAGTTTAGCAGAACTTATTGCTTTTGTACTCAATGCTACTACCTGTATTTATAAAGCCAAGAATCCCATATGCCTTTTTAAAAACAGTTCTATCAACCTTTCCTGCCAACGGGCATCATACAATTCCCAACAGGAACCAGAGTTACATTGTTGAAAGAGTGCTGAGTTGGTTTGACAAACATTACTCTTGAAACATATTTATATGCACACAACGCAATTATGATAAGCCTGAGCATGGACCGCTGCACTGTAATTGTGGAGCAAGCTGATCAAGAGTCCAAACCAGAGTGCTAATTAAAAGAGGGGTTTTGACAATCTCATTTCCAGAAATGACTATCTTTTCTGCCTTTTTTTAAAAAGTGGGTGGGGAGGGAAATACAACACACTTTCACATCACTGGGATCTGATCAGCGCACTCCACCGATCACATTTAACACTTATTGTGGAAAAGAATTAGCCTCCGGGATGCTCAATAACGATCATTTTTAATCAATGAAACTTGCAGCAAATATTCCATAGTCCATTACTGTGCATCAATCAGACTTAGTGGAAATTATACTGATATTGATGAGGTCAAAATTCCTTAAGTGAAAGGTTGATATATATTTTCTAAATGGCAATGCAGAGTGTTCTCAAATGATTCACCCGTGCCAAAGAAACCAGGTCAGTTCCATGTTCAATTCACTCAAGGCTACCTTAAGTGAACTCAACCCAAAAGGCAATGATGGTACTGAGATTAACTGTAGGTGTAAACTCATCTAGCATTCCTGCCATTAATAGCTATTCTACAACCCCTTTGAAGTCAATGTGTGGATAGCAGAGGAGGAAAGCATTAAGTTTGGCTGTGGTTGTGATGTCTGCTGTCGTTAAATAGCCTGCCAAAACTCACAGTGAAGGTTGACACGTGAATAATGGCCACTCGGGTGGTTGTAAAATCATACCCAATAGAAAAATAATAGACAAAATGCCATCACAAGAAAAAATATATAGTGGTGGCGGTGGAGGAGGAAGGAATCCAGAACTGGACCTTGGTGAATATGTTAACATTAACATTAACCATCTTTGCAAGAATGATGTGGTGATGCTTTCATGTCAATTAGCCTGGATCTCTGTGGAAAAGCACAAACCCAAGAAACGACATCAGGCACAGCGATTGAAATGAAAGCTAATAGTTATGGGTTTCTCCCTGCGGCAGCACCACATTTTAATGAGAATAATATAAAACAAAAAGGTACTTGTTAATTAATGGAAAATCAAGACTTGTAAAGTACGAGCAGTTTGATTACCATTACCTGTGCTGATTACCATGCAGAAAGTGGTTCATTAGTAGCAGGAATATTTTATACATGGCTAAGTTTCCTATATTTCAGTCTTTTGAGGATGAAGAGGTTGCACTCCAAATAACTTACCAGTGTTGTGAAATGTTTTGATGTTTAGTTAAGGTTACTCATTTTCAAAGCTTTCCCCAATGGACGAATGCAGATCAGTAACAGTAGTTACTTGGTGTTTTGAAAAAGGGAGATAATTTTTTTGGGGAAAAAAAGCTATTAATATGTGTTCAGTGCCTTTAATTCTTTTCCACTAACACCCCGGGGGTAAAATTATACCAGATCTACATTGCTTATTCAAAGCAAGATAAAGTACACCTGCAACAGAGTCCAAACCACTTTCAAGCTTTGTAGCCTGCTGACAGATGACAGTGAGTGAGAGAGAGAGGGAGACGAGAGGATATTAACGTTCACAATGGTTGAAGCACAATGCTGTTGACATGAGCTGGTTAGCACAGAGTGAAAACATAGTGGCACCAATTATTTTTACACAGCATTAAAAAAAAATCCCTCCTGGTTTACCCCCTGATCAGTAAGTCACATTTGCTACAGGCTGATTTTGACTTTCCAACCTTCAAACAGCACCTCGGAGTACATACAGTACAGTGGATTATTTTCCAGAAATCAGTGCCCACTCCTGTGTAATACAAGCTAAACCCTCAAGTACTGCTGTTTCAGTCTGCTCCAACACCCATCAGCTCAGTAAATTACCCTCACTTTTCTTTTAGTATACAGTATATATATATATCTTTTTTTGGGAGGTGGGGGGGAGGGCTGGTGGGTGTTGGATTCAGATGAACTACAATCACATACATAACCTCACGGTGTTGGGGGTGGGAGGGGAGGGGGGAATATTCAGCCAAATACAGATCTGATTTGGTTCGATTTACCTTGTGATCAATAAAGTTGCTGTATCCACGGAGCAGCGGGGACTGTGGCTGTGTGTGGCTCTGTTTGCCTCTGCTCTCCTCCTCTTGTCCTCTGTAAGGCTGGTGGGACTGGGCGCTCTGATCTCTGTTGGAGCTGTATATGGCCAGGAAGCTCGCACACACGAAAACACCCAAGAAAACAACGATTCCATGTCTCTAAACGCACCAGGAATACAAAAGCACTTTGAAATTTGCTTGTGTGTGTGTCCGTATGTCTCTCTCTCTCTCTGTGTGTGTGTGTGTGTGTGTGAATGTGTGTGTGTAAAAAAAATAAGGAGGTTACAGTACTGTAGTTTGCAAAGTCAAATGAGGACCGTTTCGAAGCTGACTTGATGTAGACACTCGGGTTAAAACGCGTGGCAACGTGGCGGGTGAAATCGACTGGCTGAAGTCAGCTACCGGTGCTCTACATTTATTGTTTTGGGTTCAATTTTAAAATTCCAATCAGAAAAAGTTCAAGTTGCAATCAGAGTTAACCTTCAGCTCGTCTCATTCCCCACCAACCCACCCACCCACCCACCCACACCCCATCACTTGCAATTTTACGGGGACACGCGAGGGAATCATACAATAATAATGTACATATTATTTTTAACACACACACACACACATATCCATCAATAAAATAGTTGCCCGCAAAATACCACCAGCCTCTTCATCTCTGTGACTGTTGTTCTGATCCCACCGGCTTGTGCATCATCCGTGGGCACTTCTCCCCGCAACCGTGTTCAGGGATACACGGGAGAGAAATCACACATCCATCCTGCCAATGGTTGCACACGAGGAGATGCAAATAAAAAGAGAGAGAGAGAGAGAGTGTGTGCGTTTCTTTGGCAGAGATTATTGACTGAGAATCTCAAACTGTTCTTCCGTCTCTCCAGTAACATGCTTATTGTGCAGACCAGACCCTGGGACTGGCACCAAAGCCAGTGAGCTCCTCCGGGTCCTAACACCCCACCTGCCTGTCAGGCACACAACAATGTTCTTTTGTGATGGTGGTGATCTTCATTTGGGGGGGTGGGGAGTTGGTTGGGGGAGGAGTAGGGGGAGAGGGGGAGGGAGGTGGTGGGGGTTGGGGGGGGGGGGGGGGGGAAGGGAGGGAGGAGAGTGAGAGATAGAGTCGTGTGAATATATTAGGAAAATACATCAGGGCGCCTTGGGGAGAAAGCAAAAGAAGAAGTAGCGACAAATTTTTCATGGTTGAAAAAACGCTCTCCCCCCCCCACCACCACCCCCGAAAAAATAGTGATTTAATCAGCTGACGTATTCCCCCACTTTGATTTTACTATCTGCGCCATGAGGCGACGGGAGGCCAATTATGTGCGATTCTACTTGCCCACAAAATAACGCAGTTTACGGTATACCCTGTGAAGCGCTTTGAGACGTCTGAACAACACGATAAGGCTGCAGTTTCCCAAATTCGAGTCGTATTATTATTATTAATTATTTTACTCAAACACAATGAAACTGTAGGCAAGGTTTTCCAAAACAGAACAAACAGGGAACTGCCCTTGAGACAAACGCTACCCAATTCTTACCGAAATATCTCCCAGTGATTCATTCACTGCACACTACCATTTTATCATATGAGGACGATCTGCAAAAGTGACACTTAATCTTTCACATAACGTGAATACTGCAAAGAAGGAATGCATATTGACAACAAGATGCCAGGTCTCGTCTAAAAGGATTGTTACAAACGACTGATAAGACAGGGAAGCAGCTGACTTTTAATAAGTATTGCACAGAAGCAATTTCAGATATTCATGGCAATGGATAATTTCTCTTTTTGGAGAATGGTATATTCTATCTAGCCTTTTTATATATAAAAAATATTGTTGGAAATTGACTTGAAAGAAGCAGATTTTTTTTTTCCTGGTGACTTCAATCTGTCACAGGCTGACAGACTGGCAGTGTTCCATGAAAATCGAAAAGTTAATGCAGGCCAAAGCTCTTTGATCTATCTTATAAAAGTCTCTGCTATGATGTGAACCTAAATCGGCCTTAGTGTCATTAATTGGTCAGACTGCTTGTTGATGGATTGTAAGGTCAGATCTCTTGCCCTGTCCCTAGCCAAAGAATTGTCTTGATCAGAGAAGAAAGTGCAGTGATGTCCATTGATTTTGCTCATACAGATGCCCAATTATTAGTTTCACACCATGCCCTGCTTTGACTTAAGTGTTTTTCTCCTTATCTAGGAACGGTGGGAGGCGCGGAGGGTATACAAAAAGACAATTACAATAATGTAATTGCGTCTGTTCACAGCCCTTTCACGTGGGCTGAACTTACTTTCGTCATTAATTCATTATCTTTGATCTTTTAGGTAATCCTTTTGATCATTTAATCCACTTTGTAACCCATGCACGTCATGCACTACTGGTTGGAGTTTATTGTGAGGTGACTGGGTTATTTAGTTTACATATGCAAAGAAGACTCAGAACATCCTGGAGGACTGTTTACTTTATAATGGATTTCATTCCTACACTGCAAGCTATATTAATTTATCTCTCTTCAGTCAATGGCAAATACTGTACTGAACTTCTCCCCACTTTGAAACACAATGGCCCATTTATAGTGACTGCCCCTACTTATTTTGCATTGAATATTCCAGCGTGCAAAACATTCTTGAAACTAACAAGCTCCAAAACATTGTTAATGATATAAATCAAACATCTGCCACTCTTTAAACCAGTGGTTCTCAACCTTTTTTTGCTACGACCCAAATTAACCACCAACAGGTCCTCGTGACCCAATTTTTTTGTGTGTGACCCAAATTAGCCTCCAACAGGTCCTCGCACCCTTAGGGGGTGACATCGTGACCGAAGCGAAGCTCAGCCAAAACATTATCTTTGTCTCTTTTGAGGACTCAGCGCAATTCGTAAGTTCGCTCTTTCACATAAATTGGTCGGCGGTGTTGCCTCGGGCACTTTTTTGAGCGTTAAAAAAGCATTTTCAATATTAAAAAAAGTAACAACATTTTTTTCTGATGACCCAATGACCCTTCGTGACCCAACTGAGGACCCTGGCCACCCTGATTTGGGTCGGGACCCGAGGTTGGGAACCACTGCTTTAAACCTTAAAAATCTGCCCAAATCCATCTGCTCAGTGGGTATTGATCTGTCCCATGTTCCCTGACCTACTCACTCCACTAATAATGTAGTTGGGCATTCAGCCTTTCTGCTCCTACCCTCTGAAAATCCATTGCAAGTTCCTTGGCCAAACTCCCTCCCTTGCCTCCTTCAAGGCCCGTCTCTTAAACCTTCCTTTTGTCCATGTGAGAACCAAGCTGAAGTGTTTCATGAGATCACCCTCAAACCCCTACTCACACCCGTGCTTTCATCCATTCCTGGTAATCCATTATTCTATATACGGAATAACTTGTTGCTTTCCAGCAATTGATCACGTAAAGAATTGTTCGATAATGTCTCAAATTTCATTATCTGCCTTTTCCGCAGTAAATTCTAATGACTAAAGCTAAAGATTGACCGTTTTTGCACTTGAATCAATTATCAGAGATATTGTTTTTCAACATAATGTCAAAAAAATTATCCTATAAAACATAAATTAATTAACAAATAAGTGGCTCTTAATTAACTGAAATCCCTTCAATAACATAAATTTGTTCTGCTCTTTCATTGTGTGCTCAGAGCATTTAAAACTGGTCTTGTAACAGAAGTGTTTGTTAGCATGCAAATGTGTAGATTCCTGCAAAAAAAAATATTTTGGATCAACAATAAAATGGCCAATAGTAAGATTGAAAGCTTGGCTTCCGGCATATATTTTCTTCTGTGTGGTTCACATTCAGCAGGTTATTAATAATAATACTCACATCTGATGTAGAGCCTAAAATGTTACAACATCTCAAAGTGCTTCAAGGCTAATTGTTATTAAGTCACTATTTGTAGCCAGATAAATAGTCAAGTTGCACACACAAAGAGCCATTAAATAAATGGCCAATTTATCTCAAGGAATGTTGGTTGGGACATCGGGCAACATTCCCAGTGTCTACTTTGGATTCAGAGTAAAATTAAATGTTATGCAAAATACCTATGCAGCTAATGATGATGATCATAATAATAATAATCCTTGCATTTGATACAGCGCTTTTCATGTCTTCTGGACGTCTCAAAGAGCTTCACAGAATATACTGTAAAGTATATACTGTACAGTACTGTATATTGTGAGCAAAATGTGGCAGCCAATTGCGCACAGCAGTGTCCCACACAGTCGTGGATTAAAATGACCAATTTTTTTTAGGGATTATTATTAGGCGTATTATTTGGGATAAATTCACAGTTTAGGAATGTAAACATTTAAAATGTAACTGGTGACAATTTAGTTATAATTAATCCATTTTCTTGCATGATTTATTTCAGTAACAATTCTGGAGTCCTGCAGCTCAGTAGTTAGAGCACTTGCCTCACATAATTCCAGGCAGGGTGAAATCTTGGGCAAGTTTCCTTACTCCACACACCTAACAATAATCCCTCAAACAAAACCAATAAATTGGTCATTTCAATCCACGACTGTTTGTGGAAGCACGGCAGTGTTTGTGGAACACTGCTGTGCGCAATTGGCTGCCGCGTGTAATAATACAATATATATTGTAATTCAAAAGTAAATAAGTAAATGGGATAAAATAACTGGAATATTGGGCCACTGACCATATGCTACTGGTTTTGTTTTATTCGTGTTAAAATAACTAACTAACTAACTAACTAACTAACTAACTAACTAACTAACTAACTAACTAACTAAATAAATAAACAAATAAATAAATAATCCTTGCTTTTGATATAGCACTTTTCACGTCTTCTAGACGTCTCAAAGCACTTCACAGAATATACTGTAAAGTGAATTGACTGTATATTTATGGGTAAATGCAGCAGCCAATTGTTAAAGACAAAAATACAACAAAATTACATTTATTGACTGCCCTTCACATTTGGAGGACATCCCAAGGTGCTGAAAGACCACCAACTTTGACAAGTACATAAGAATTTATAGAACAACAATCGTCTTTTATCTCATCAAATTCAGTCCATCCAGAGGACAGTTGCTACAAAAAGCTCTGTTTGTTGTTGTCTACCTCTGTATCATGTAAAACCTCCATCCCATCAATCACCATCTCAACCTTGATTGAAGATAATATCCTTCTAACACCCTATATTTGTAATCTGTCAATTCAGTTTTTTTAAAGAGTCAACATTTACTATACTTAACAGTAACTTTCAAAAATCAGCACATCTAGACGTGAAGTTCCTCCCAAACTTTCTTTCATCTCAAGGGTTATGCTGATCTGCTGAGGAAAATGACATAATGCATAATTTTTCTAAGGAATTCGAGCATTATCCTTGAACTGAATATTCTGCTTTATTTGTGAAGGTCTTTTATGATCACTTTGAAGATCTTTTCTGTTCTTTACATTCCTATGCGCCAATGGTTCTGTCAATGTACCTTAGCAATGCGTTTTCTCTATTAATTGTTTGTAATGCGCTCTAAAGGTTATGTTCAAATATTAGTTTACAGCTACTCCTAAAATGCTTTATCTTCATCGCATCACCACCTTGTAATCATTGCTAATATTTTTCATATCTTGTATTGATTTTTCATTTATGCACATTATATTCCTTTCGCCCATCCATGGTTCAATGACTGCCAAATAATAACACTCATGTATGTGGTTATTATTAATATGATTCATCATTATATAAAACATTAATATCTGGTATACTGTTATTAATCTTTTGGGATGCTGAACTCTGCAATAAATATAAGAGTTATGCTCACACATAACCATATTTCATCGCAAAATGAAGAATTTCTGCCTTTAATCGCCTAGATAACCCTAACCCTAACTCTGCAAATTGTGAATATAGAGCTCAAAGGAATGATCACTGGAGAATTTCATTACCGGTACTCAATTTATTCAAATTTATACTGTTAATCATTTAATATTTTATTCATCCCTTCTGTTATCACCTAACCATATTTTTAAAACAAAACTTAAATGCGCTTCTCAGTTTCAATAAAGAGAGCCCCTGAATTTCACCAAGAGTCTGTTAAAGGCAGTTTATGTAGTAATCATTACAATATGATTTCAAACTTTAATTTAGAATTAAATCTTTAACAATAAAGATCACAACATTCATAAGTGACTATCTCCAATTCAGAAACCCTTGTTTTACTCATTGATCATATTTACATTTGAATTTGGATTGTGTCCTCGAAATGCTTTCAGATCATTTTACTCCACCAAATATGTACTCATATTCAATGAGCTGCTGAAAATATCTGCCCATCATTGCTTACTTATTCCTTAACTTTTCCTTTTCCTTGTCATAGTAATCAATATTGATATGGCACATTTCACATTGAGAGTCCATTTAAAAATACTTTAGACAGTTGATTGGGAGCCCATGCTGGGATGGGGGGAAATGTTGAGAGGGATGGGGGGAGTGGGCGGGTGGAAGCGGAATTGACTGTATAATCTATGATATACTTAGCCAATATTTCTTGTCTTGTCAATGATATACTGTATCATAATGAACCGCTAAACCAGCATGTTTCTTCTTGTAAAGATCGTCTGTCTGTAAACCCTTTGTTGTGTGGTTCTAAACATGAATCATTCTGAGCTGGTCTCATCATGACCATCATGGCACCTTGTAGTCCTTCTGTTTCCTGGCCAATTAGGAAGTACATTTCCGCCAAAGGGTCGTGGACCTAAAACGTTGACTCGCTTTCCTTTCTCCATAGATGCTACCTGACCTCCTCAGTGTTCCCAGCAATTTTTGTTCTTTCGGCATTTCCAGCATCTGTAGTATTTTTGCTTTTTGGTACATTTCTTAAGTTCAGAAGCCACTCTGAAAACTGAAGAGAAGCCAAGAACATTTTCAACCTGTGAGCAATAATTTCTATCTCAATTTTCATTGGATTGTGATGTCTGTGAAAAAAAATATATAGGGCTTCCATTTTATACATAAGATCCTTTGCTGAGCTCAATCAGTTGCTGAACTCCTTCTCCGACAGCTCACATTAAAACAAAGGTCTTGATAATTAGTTGGCTACTCAATGCAAATTGAAATTTGAGCAAAATAGTTAATGAACAGAACATTAGTTCACCACTCCAGCTCGTTGACCTGAAGCTATATAATGTTTCGCTCTTTGATTTATCATTAAAGACACATCAGTGGATGCGGTGCTCTGGCAGGAAATATGACAATTCTTAACTGTATAGTACAAAAAGCTGCAACTATTAAGTACATATGCTGAGTTCCTAAAACTATACTTCACATTTATTGCTTTTCGCTGCAGCATATACCAGGTTAGAAATTACCTTTGTTTTATTGCATTTAAAAAGAAAGGTTAGCTACAAACAGGTAAGCTGCACTTCTATTTTAGTAGTTTGCAGAAGCCTATTTGTCATTGCTCAAAAGATGTAATTGAAAGTAATTAAATTTAGCCTCACCAGCTTCATGTGGTTACCGTACCTCTGAAGGTAAAAGCTTGATACACCTTTACATATTATTTTTACAGGATAAAGATTAAAGTGGCCATTCTCTGGCGCAATGAAATGTTCAGCTTTATGGCATATGACAGACATCTACTTGCCTGAGTTATATGTCTTGGTAGGACTATTCCATTGTGAATTTGGGGTCATATCCTTTGAAAGTTAAAGATGATTTCAAATAATAAATACATGGAGTAAGTTGAAGACTCTTAATTCTGCCTCCAATTCTGTTGGTATTTGATGCACATACAAAATTAGTAAAAGCTCTCTATTCTTATACTGGGAAGAATAAAATCATACTCAGTGCATTACCTCAATTCATAAAAAAAATCCTCATGCTTTGTTTTATTACTTTCTCTAAATACACAATTTCATTTGATTCTATGATCAGGCCAAATGATCCTAGTGATTTGTTTTTCAAGGACATGCATATGTTAATGAAACTGAGGTTCATCGAAAAGCTCCTTAGTTCTAAATGTATGCATGAGGTCGAAACATATATAGATGGAGAGATTAAATGAGCGTGAGAGGAGAACTTTTTCCGAGTGACTTGTAATTTCTGATGGGGTGACTCGCATTGTAATTGAAGAATATGCAGTGAAGAAAAAGAATCAAAATCCTTGGATTTATTAGAATTATTATGGTGCGAATCTATTACGTTGGGAGAACTTTGGGCGGATGTTTCAAAGCACTTCACGGGATATCTACCGTAAAGAGTAGTGACTCTACATTTTATAGGTGAAGCGATTTGTGAATTAACTAAAATTGTATTGAGCTATTTTGCTGTACAATCTAGCTGTAATTTGAAAGGTCAAGTGGGAGCTAAATTTAGTTTGGCTCCTAAATATAGCAGTTTCTACTGAAAATATTAGGCTTGAGTTGCAAGATGTATTCTGTGATAAATAGCACCAAATTAGGTTCAGTAACTAGAATATGCTCACATGGGAGATACTTAATACAGTCACAGCAACCACCACCAACAACAAAATGACATTTGTATCACGCCTTTCTCGTCGGGAGGACGTCCCAAGGCGGTGTCAGCTCAATACAATTGTCGTTGGCTCCCCAAATGCATTCTTTTCTTCATACAGTAATATATTTTGCAATGCACATTTAATTAAATAATTGAGATTTCATTCCTGCTGTTCTTTTGCGACTGGGAACAAAGCCACGCCAAGCAATATTATGATCCAAAGCAGTAAGTCTGGCATATATTTCCTGGTCTTTGTAGTGTATTGAATCAGCTTGTACAAAGATGTTTTCCGATATTTTGTCATTTGACATTTGTAAAAAACTTTAAAAATTGCATAAATAAGTAACAAATACAGCGCAGTTCCATTGTCCATTACAAAGATTTCACCAGGTCACGGGTGATTCACACCATAACTGGATCAGGCGTGAATTACACTGCTCTTTAAACCATTTCATTCAGGCGGTGTTAAGATCAGGTCTCTGAGGACATCATCAACATCATCATACACTGTTACTTTGCAATGTAAAAACCACATCAGTTTGGTCCAAATGATTATGGACTGCACCGAAATAATTTGACAGTGTCAACATTGAGAGGTTTGTTAACATGTGTCACAGATACTGAGGAGGGGGGTTTCTGTGACTATTTTTAGCTGCTGAATTTTAACAAGAGAGCTTACAGACGTTTCCAGATGCATTGTTGAGAAAGTTCAGTGTTCTGCAGTTTAAAAATCCTCTGTAATGAAGCCCTTTGGGAAAATCACTGCATTTCCTGAAATTTTGAGGTCAGTAATAATAGGATAGGGTTCTTGAGCAATATTTCAGACTACAACTTGTTGTATTTATATGTTAGATTTTGAAGGCTTTTTCAAAGCCAAGTTCCTTCCCAATGATCATCTTGTGAATTTGAAATACATAAACCAGTGTTACCTATGCATTCCATTTGAATTAAAGTGCATTTATTGAACATTTATTGAAGGAGAACCATGTTAGGTTACATGATAAAGAATAGGTTTAATTTGCAGTGTTTCTCTCAATATTCCTTGACAACAAATCCTTTTAGATCTTCCAGTGATTCAGGTGATATTTCACTCCAGAAATAGATGGTGAACGCTTGTGTTGTATCTGACTGCGAGTTTGCAGGCATATTTGCCATTGACAAGTTTATGAACTCCTCCAACACAAGATTTAGCACAGAATAAAATACTTTTTAATAGTAAATGCTTTCATGCTAAAATCTATAGAATTTGTTAAAGAAAACTGGAGCATGATGTGAAGCAAAATAATTAGAGAAGAATCTGTATAGACAATCATCCTTGCATTTTTGTCTAAATAGCATTGCATACAGATGGTGGTGATTGCAGACTCCGAGTAGATTACAGAGGAGGAAGTTGTGAAGGCTCTGTAGCTTTTCTAAAAAAAACACTCAAAAGATGAACGATGCCTTGTCTCCTGCCTCATCACAATTACTCCTTCGCAGCAGCACTTCATAGTCTTATGAAAATTAAAAGGTGGCAGATTCCATCTATCACTTCTAGATTTGCTGGAGTTCCATCTGAGAATTTTAACAGCTGGCCTGGTAACATGATAGAAACCATGATTTGCTTCAGGCTGCATTATACATTTGAAATATTAAATAATGGACTTGCTCAGAAGAGCATCAAGTTGCCGGAACCTTTGGGCTGTATAATTTCAGAAATTTGATTCCTAGACCAGAATTTCTGATTTTGTTTCACTATAGTACCTGGGGGTCTATTATTACACAGAATTTTAAACTGATCTATAAAATATTGTTCCATGTTTCTAGGGTCTGTGGCGCATGCAAATTAGATCTATTTGCACAGGAGGTGAGTTATTTCAATGTTTGGTAAGTGCGCAACTTAGTAGCCTAGAAAGCACAGAGACGAACTACCCAGAGGAAGATGGATGGATTTATCTGTTTAAAGTATTTTTCGTACACTAAAATTAATAAAATTACACACTAAAGGCAGAAAGATAAGGAGAAAGTGACAAAGCAACAATTCAGTATTGACAACCTGGAAGAACATCAATGTCATTATAAGCAGTATAAATGGTAGGATTATGTGGGCAGCAGTTTTTTTTCAAAGGATTTCTATGTACTTTTTATAATTGATTTTTCTTGAGAAAATACAATTTCATCTTTTTCTGAGACTGATTGCTTTACGTCCATTTGTCTGTCACCAAAATAAACTTCTGTTATTTCTGTTCATAAATAGTTCATGCAACTCAAGTTGTGCCTTCCTTAAATATGTGAGTTCCTTGAACTACTAAAGTTATCTTTCTAAAACTATGAATATTCCTCTGTTCTCTCTTTCAACAGCCTTAAATCACCTGCCAGGTTTTAAATCTGCATTTTTGGAAATTTACTCTATCGATAACACATTAAATGATAAATTTAAGCAGTATCTTCCCACAACTGTATGTGTAATCATGCACTGTATACTTTGCTGTATAAAACTGGGAGGAGATTGAGCATACCGGAGTGCACATATACTTCTGGAATATTTGATACTGGTTCCTGTCTGGGTGGGAACAGGTACATTATCGACAATATAAAAAATATTCCAAAAGGACAAACTCGATAATTCCCCCCTAGCTGTTGTAATTTACCAATTTTACATGTGCAACAACCTCCCAAGCAGACAAAACATATGGTGATAGCTAATTTTTCAACCATTCCTTGTAAACAGTGGGGAGTTATTCCACATAGGGAGTGGTTAAATTGAGTTAAGAAACAGGAGTACCTACATTGGTTCAGTTGGTAATCTCTTTGTGACTGCACTCAAATTCCATTGAAATTACGGTCTAATCATGTTACTGCTCACCCAGGGAGATGAATTTATCTGTTATGCTGGACAAAAGACCAGGTTTTTACTGGCCTTGGCTCTATTGTGGTAGAATTGTTCTAAAATGCAGAATATTGTGTGTCTCCATTCAGAGACGGGGGAAATCATAGCCATGACGGCAATTCATCACCAGTGAGAAAATTGTACCCCTGAGTTTCATGAACTGATACACATGTATTTTAGATCCAAGTATTTGAAATGTTAACTAATATTTTAAAATAAATTTGTCCCAATCTTGGGAATTGTGGAAGGCTCAGCGGAGTGATGCTTGGGACAGATCAAAAAGATAGCCGTTTGAATAAAGACCTTATTCACCCAAGATTTAGTGCTTAGAAACAAGGAACATATTTCAGAATTATTCACTAGAGAGGAAATCGCACTGTGAAAAAGTGCCTGGTGTATAATAAACAACAGAAAAATGTGACACATTCATACAGATGTGAGAAATGGCTCTCCAAAGGCCACATTCATTATAAAACAAACCATAAGTTGAGAAGAAGATTAGTTGTAGGAAATATTTCCTTCACCCTTTTCAAGCCATCTGGCAGATTACTCCACTTTGGTGCATTGTCCCAGGTGCCATGATGCTGGGGTTGGGGGAGAAAATTGACGTAGGATAATTGATAATTAACAAACAAAACTGATAATCAGGATAATTTTAATACAACAGCAGAAAAATATAAAGGAGTGCATGCAATTGGAGTTTAATGGAATTGACCTGGTTATATATTTTTCTTGTTTTTGTGCGATTATTATGTGGAAATTATTAAAGTTAGTAAAATGTAACAATCTAACAGAAAATTCCATGGCAACTGCTATTTTGAGATTTAGAAGTTTACTTTGTTAATCTTTTTGTTATCTTATTATTATTATTATCTTCTTACTGTAGTACATCCATCCTGCTTTTCTAAATGCTATTTTAAGTTCACGTGGTGAGGACAACACTTTATAACACCAAATAATCCAACCAACTTTCAGCTAAATTATGCATCACACCTACATTAAAGAGGTGAATGCCCTTCTGTCATGTAAAACGTATGCAAAAATAGGAATGCAAGAAAAAAATGGACAAGGACATTTCATCCAATTAATAAAGAAGTTAAATTTTCCTCACAACAGAGCAAGAAGAAAATAGTGCTTGGGGACAGTGCTGTTGAAAACATCAAGTTCTTAGTTTATGTTAAGAGCCAATTAAAATGGGAAATTTATAATAATAAGATGGTTCTGAGATTCGTGTCTGACAATAATGCAGCAGTCTGCAAACATACTTCAATGTTACTGCCTGGTCAGAGTACGTTGAGAAGTCTGTATTCAAAACACCATATGCTACACATTTAAACTCCATATGCTGCAAATGCATCAGTTAAACAAGATAAAAGGAGGTGAAAGTCTACAAATCTGAAGAGTCTCTACGCAAGATAGAAGAGGGTCTGCAGATCAGACTGTCTGATGCGAAACTCACCAATTTAAGTATTCCATATCTGAGCAGTGATTTTAGTGGAGTAGGGGTGGGAATATGTTGACAGATTCTAATGTTGAATCTGTTTTACTTTTTATCTCATGTAGGAACTTCCAAACATTCAAATCTTTATTTCTTATTCATTAACGCCACGTTATGTGTGCCTGGTTATATTAGTGTCATTGAAACTCAGGAATAAATACAACATTGAAACGTCCTATATGTGTAATTATTAGTATTGTTGAACAGCTATTGTTGCATGGTGGACAATTATTCTATACTCATTAGCTATAGTTTCTGCATAAGCTAAGCGTGACTATACTCCGAGACAGATTTAATTTTTAACTTTGACCTGAGGACCTTCACGAAATAATTTATGAATGTTTGCCGTTAAATCGTATACATTTACACCACGGGCAGCAGGGAAATAGCAAATATAATACATGCACAGAATTTAGATGTGTCGTCATTAAGTGTGTTTTTATACACACTGAACAGCTTTCCAACTATGTATTTTTCAAATACCAAGATAGAAATGAGAAAATCCCATGAGGCTCATCCAACTTGCCCTGCATGTGGGACCTCATTAGAATATTTCACCTTCTCCTTGATTTCGGTTGGTATTAGCTGCTTTGATTTACAACTCTATTTCCAGAAGGTGAAACTCTCTCTGACTTGGCAATAGGTACCATAAAACAACAGTTTTAATATTTAAGCAACAAATGCCCCCAACGAAGCCTTATTGCCACTGCACTTCATTTAATTATTTTCTGCTCACTCTATATACACATCTGCCAGTTTTGGCAACAGTCTGCATTACCTTACATTTTCAAAATTACAAAGAGTGTTCAGTTAATGATAAATATCTCCTGTCATGACACTGGCAATAAGTCAGCAGCATCAAAGTTGATCATGGATAATGTGTTTAGTGTCACACAGAGTATTTAACATTTGATACAAGGAGAAATCCAACGAAAACCCCATGTTCTCAACATGTGGCACTTATCAAGCCTCATCCTGCTCTAAAATTGCTCAGCAATTGAGATGAAATGTACAGTGGTACATAAGATTTTGAACATCTGTAAGTGTCTAAACTCAACTGATTTAGCATTATAGTCCAGTATATTGTTGGCCTTTTTTATTGTTACCTCGCTCGGTTTTTGACATCAAAAGTGATGAATCAACACATGGATTTCTTTAGATTTCTTTCACATTTAACTTGAGTAAAATAATCCACGCCAAGGCTGTCAGGGTTTGTATTGTGCTTGCATTTCCCCAAAGAAGTTAAATGTTTCCACGAAAGCTGGTGAAACTCACAGAGCAAGCCATTCTGGGTCACACATGCATGAGTTACTGCTAACTGGGAATAAGTTGTTGTATGTCACCTGAGCTGCTCAATGCAACAGGTGTAGAAAATCCCTGGTAAATCAGTGAAAGATTGTTAAAAGAGGGAGGAGGGAGGGCATAATGCAAAAACACAACCACAGATATGCAAGGCTCTATTCATGCATATAGTTCAATAATATTTTAACAAACCTTTCCTATATCTTCAGTAATATATTTTTTTAAAGTCCTTGAATGATCAATTTTTCCAAATCAACTCTTTAAACAGAACTTTAGGAAGTAATGAGGGCTATCAATGCAGTTTATGTCCAAAATATGATTGGTTCTATTAAGAGAAAGTAGATTTTGTAAATATTCATGGTTTGCTGCTCAGACCATAGATTCATTTCAGAAATTATGGCACATCAATCTATTACTTTTACCATTTTTAAATATTTAAACATTGTACCGTGAGGTGTGGATAATGTTATGCACATTAGTATTTCATAACTGAATAACAAAATTGAATGCATTCCCCAGCTTTCTTATAAAATGTTCCTCAGTTTATGCAAATAAATTTAAGAGATATATTTAGCAATGGTACCAGCAGATCTTTACAAATTTTGATATATTCAATTTAAATGGCATTTCTAAACACATAACTCATGTGTTTATATTCTACCGTGCAGTGCAACAGAACACCATTGCCCACACCACCACGCTAGAGTTGCATCATTTAACCAAAGAGGCAGCACAAATACATTTTCTTCAAAACATTATTGTATTAATAAGTTTTTCATGTGTATTTTCATAAATTGATCTATAATAGAACAGAGCAACTGAAACTGTTACTGCAGTGGTTACCTCCTCCATCCACTAAAGTTGAATCCTGCAGTAAGTGCAAATCCAAGCACTATTTTGTTTCCTTTTCTCTTGTTCATTTCAATAACAATTGCATACAGTATTTGCTTTACATCCCAAGGTTACTTGTACAACATCTTCTTTGTCTTCTTTCTTCCCCCATGAATAATATTAGCAGCCCAATACTTAAATTAAAATTCTGAAAAATCTAGTCAGAGATTTTCCTACCCTTCAAGATATTCCCACACTTGTTGCCCGATGACATCAAACAATTTCTCTTTGACAAAAACATACAGTATATCGACAGCACCTTACTGAAAAAATAATCAAGGTTGTTCCTGAACCTATAGTATTGGAACTAGGTTACAGCCATCAGGAATACCTGAAGGAAATCCTATTGAAGTAAACTGTGACATTTTTAGACACCTGTTAAGTTTCAGATTTTGCTTGAGAGAAGTGGAACTTTTGATGTAGCAGAAATCAAAGATGAAGTCGAAAAAGAAAAATATAAGGCTTTCTCCGCAGAGATTGTGGTAGTAATACAAACATTCATATACTGATGGTTCAACTTGCATTTTTGGTCTCCAGAGCCATTTTTGAGGCCCTCTCCGTCTGTAAAGTTTTCTTGAGTGTTTTGAAGGCTTTCTGGCATGAATCCAGTGGAAAAAGTATTACGTTATGGTTGCTCTCTCTCTCTCACTCTTGAGTATTATAGGACACAGCCTGAGAAGGTGGCACTGCTGATTTCTCATTCTAGCATCAATGCCACCTATATAGTTTCTGCGTCAGTCAGTTTTTTTTTCTCCGCTCCCACCTTATGGAATGCCATCCCTCAATCCCTCCGTTTCGCCTCTTCCCTTTCCTCTTTCAAGGCTGATTTGAAGACTTTCCTCTTCGATCGTGCCTTTTGTTCCACCCCGAACTCTTTTACCTCCCCTTCGTGTTTCACCCCTTCCCAAACACTCCCCTCCCAGCTCGGGCCACACGCCTCTTGTTTAGCGCCTTGGGACGTCCTCCCGACGTGAAAGGCGCTATATAAATGTAAATTGTTGTTGTTGTTGTTCTCAACTAACTTTGCTTTCAGTGTCTTATTGCAGCAGCAGCAGATGCTACTGTGGTCCCAGCTGCCCTCAGCCTTGAGAGAAAGAAATTGAATCTAATAATGTAGCTTTTTTACTGGGAGCCAGTCAGGCTAACTATTCATAAAATGCCATTGGCAATTGAAATAAAGACACAGAGTGCAGGATCAGATTATAAGAGCCCATTTAATTCTGCTCTCATTGAATTACTGCAGAGTAAAGTATAATACAGGGTGATCAAAAAGTCATGGTACATTACAATGTCTAATATGTCTTAGAGAAACTCTGTTTTTTAAAAAAATAAATAGGGTAGATATCACGACTTTTGGGTCCTGCACTTTCAGTATGCTTTTTGCCACATGGGGATTGATTAGCTTTCATATAACTGAACAGCATCCACATGCTAAAAAAATCATCCCAGCATGTTAATTACATAAAGCAGTGGAACCAAGGTATTCATAGTTTGGAATCATTGATGTTTGCCATATTATCTGTTATATATCTGTATGAGGAGCAAGTCTTAATAATTACTGTAAATGGAATCTGAATGGCTCTTACAAAGGAATCACAGAGGTAGGTTGAAGGTAGAAGCCAGATTTATTGAGCTCCTTGAGACGTCCTCTCGACATGAAAGGCACTATAAAATGTAATTTGGGATTGTGTATTTTAAATAGAAAAATTAAGCAAGTGGAGGCTTAGGACCTTTAGAATATTGGGCTATAGAAAGGACTTTGTTCACCCATATAATAGAAAGCACCCTATAACATTCTGTTAATTTCTGCAACTGGGTTAAAAATAAACTGTAGCAAAGGGATCTGTTGCTTTCACAATCGTTAGTACAGTACCACCGAACACACCAAACGTTAGAGTGTAGAACTTATCTGAACAGATACTCAAAATTATGTGGCCACCCATTGCATTGGACTTGCGGAGTACAGCAATATAGCCTGAGATCAATAGCGTTAGAGAAGAGTAGGCGGTGTTGTACACTGTCTAGAATAGCAATACATCATTTCATTAACATTCTGATCATGCATAGAGCTGCTCTTAACACTTCTGTCAATAATCAATCTGTTTTTCATGTGTGTTTTCCTTCAAAATTCAGACTCGATAAGGTCAAATGAATGAGTACCATTTACCATAAAATGGAGAATTCAACAAGGAGCTAGGTAACCCAAAAGAGTTGATACCATATTATTATCTTGTCTCAGAGAATGGCTCATCTGGATAGAAAGAAGCTAATTCTATTCTATGTATTGTGCAAGGCTCATGAACGTTAAATGATTTATCCCATTTTGTACTTAAGGCAGTACAATAAATACCTAACGGGGTAGTTGAAGTGGAATCACTGATTGTACAATGCGTCAGAAATGGAGGCATGACTGAACACTATATTTAATCAATATATTCAGATTCTATTCCTGACTCGACATTCTTAATGTGCACAGCTGCTTCCCCTAACAAAACACTTCAGAGGGCTTAGAACTAAAGTTTCCCAAATGACCTTTTGGCCATGGTGGCAACTCATTTGTGGGTTAGGGGGAAGAAGCATTGAAAAACAAATTTTATTAACTAGACACAAGAGCACTCTATACTTTATACCAAGCCTTAGAGATTAAAGGTGGGTGGGTGGTCATGTCTAGAGTAAAAATGCAATGGGCTCATTCTTTAAACATTAGATTTAATGTTTCCAAATAATATGGGTATTATTTTCATAGCTACATGAATCTTTTCAATAGTACAGCAGTTGTAGATAATGCTTCTTATTTTGGGAATTATCAGCAGAGACGATATTGCAGAGACCTGGCTAGCCATAAGTGAGATGATACTCAGATCTTTCACATTGCACAATATTCAACACATTTTAATTTGGGTGTTGTAGAATGTGAACCAAAGAAACTTATTTTGTATCATCTGCTTCTTAGGAAGAGGCACCCAGTTGTTTCGATATTTGTTAATATATGTAGATAGTTGGGTGATGAATAATCTTAAGAGTATATTTTATTCTGGCTGGATGTGAGAAGATGTATTTTGTAAAACCTAATGTATTTCCCATCACAAATACATTGGTAATAAGACTATTTGTTGATGCTATGGAAATGCAGAATCTAGAAAACCATGCCCTTTCTATCATTTTCCATTTCCTTGTGCATTATGGCAAGTAGGATTGATCTGAGCAGAAATGTGTGGAGAAGGCACACAGTATAGTTATTTTCTCACCAAATAATGTTGAAAATTTTATGTAGGAAATGTTTGTAGATTTTGCACAAAATGAGAATTGTTTGTGTAGTAGGTTATTTCTGTAGACAAATAACAGTAAGAGCAACATATATTTCCTTTAGAAAGAATCTGAGAGCAGATTTTCAATATTGAGTTCAGCCAGTTGACTGTGTTGCTAATTTGTTTTTAAAATCCAGGACAACAATTGCATTGTTAGGAAACTACGGGCAGATGAGTGAAGCAGAGAAAAAAATGAATAAAACATTTTCAATTTTCATTTTTATTATTATTGGACAGCGATTGACAGTCTTTTAGATTGTAGAAAATTGAAAAAATAACCACACCAGGAAGGAAAGTTAAGGTTGTAGGATCAATGCATTAGATAGAGTAGAAAAAAAACAACAATGAGTAATATATACATTTGAAAGTTACTCAGTAATAAAAGTTCAAATGAAAGTTACAATCTGGTACATCTGTAAAAAAGAACAATGTAGCTCTAACAACTTGAAGCTGTAGAAAAAGGCAGAGCCTGATACTGTGTTAAGAAGACCATCCAAAGCTACAGTTATCGCAATGTACATAGATATCATGCTGCCCAAGTGTGACTTCAGTTTAAAATTGGAAAAATATTATGAGCGAGCGGCTTTCCGTTCAATCTAACAGCTAAAAGTTACTTCTTCAGCTCAACAGCAATGAAAATATGATTAAGCTTCTCCTTTCTATTTCAGCATCAAATAAACTCATAGAAATACACAAGGATACTCTTGCTCAAATCTAGAAATGTGTTTCACCAGAATTCTACAAAAGCTGCAAAAACAGTACCATATTTCACTCTTGAGATATAGCACAAAAGCTTTTACCTCTGTGGTGAAAGGCAGTCTCTTATACATTGCTGCTAATAGAATATTTTAGTACCAAAAAATGTCTTACATTAGCAGTTAAAATTCCACAGCCACAAAAAGAAATACTTTAGTTTTAAGGAACTTCTCCTGTGTATAAAATATTAGTCTTGATTCATTTCAATCAGTTATCACTGTTAATTCCTCTTTGACAAATACTTTTTTTTCCAATGAAAGCACAGGCAACAGGAAAACCTCTGCAGAAGTGAACAATACAAACATTTTTTAATATATTTCCTTCCAAAAAATACTTCTGCCTCCACTGTTGCAAACGTTCTCAATTCAACACTGTACAAAATACACTATACACAAACAATAGGTGTTACAATAATAGGAATAACAGTCCTTGCATTTGACATAGTCTTTCATGTTTGATGTTGCAAAGAAAGTGCTTTGAGTGATTCACTGTCTCATAACTGTGTATGTTTGTAGATAAAAGTCATGGTTAAACAGTCATGAAAACTCAAATTATGAAAGTGGTGTTTATGTTATTTACATCTTCAAATCCATTACGACAACTAACAACTTTCCACAAAAATATAAGGTGAACACACTTTGTGGTGACAAGTCTGATTTTCAAGAACATTAGATGACAAGATTAATTCGTAAAAATCATGGAACTGATTTTATTTTGGTCTTTATTGCCAACCTGTACGATGGCACATGCCAATCCTGTTCAACTATGCATTAGTAAATTACAGAATGCACTGCTAATTCCTTAGTATTACTTGCATTTTCTTTCCATTAATCAGACTGATGCATTTCAAATCTAATCGGACTAAAAATAACCTGGAAATCCAATTTCTCTGCAATGCCATTATTTTGCTATTAACATTTGATTGTTTTTCAATCTACCAAGGCACAGTATCATTTTGACAGATATTTGCATTACTTTTATTCCAACTTAAAAGTACATCAGAAATATTACCAACTGTAATTTTTAAAGCTTTGAATTATATTTGGTTGGAGTCAGATAATTGGAATATTGATTCAATCACTAAGACAAATTTTAACTGCTTCAGGCATATAGCTTTAAAGTACAGTAAAAGGGTAAATTAGTTCTAAAATTTAAAATTAAACCTTTCTTTCATTTGTTGACATGCTAAATTGGTTTTACTATTTCTGTTTCATATCATGCATGTGATTATCAATTCTCAGTGACTGACAACAGTGGCTGAATGTTAGGCTATTCAATGGGTTTTAGCTATTTCACATTCAGAAGTTAAATTAATCCATGGACGGAAATGCTTCATGTGATGGTGAACAAGAACAAGACCTTCGATTTGTTCACTATCATCTGTATGAGTCAAACATGGGAGATTATTCTGAATATACTAAAACTAGAATATATTTCAATTCTATTACCATAATTGTGCTGAAAGAGAATTAGCTTGTTTTTATCTATTTTTCTCTTTACAAGACTGTTAGTTCTTTCTAACCTGTCCAGAGGCAGTCAATCCTCCCAGACTTTCTATAAATGGTGTTATTTACCAGCAGAGAATGTCAGTGTTTTCCTCCCCAGAGAAGAAATATCCATTTATACAAAGTGCTCCACCTAATGATCTGATCAAAAATTGCAGTATTGTATAAGAGTTTAAAAGATTTATAGTATCACATGGTACAAAATAAATATGTATACTTCATTAAACGATTTCTTTATCAAAGTTACAAAAAAAAAAAAATTCTTAATGATTTGTATTCTTTACTCTGAGTGGAGTCCTGTAATTTAGTGGTTAGAGCAATTGCCTCACAAGTGCGAGGACCTGGGTTTGATTCACGAGCAGGGCAAAGCGTTGGTTCACTCAATCCACGAATGTTTGTGGGACATTTCCTTGTGCAATTGGCTGCCGCGTTTCACCAACAAAACAGTCAATTCACTTCACACTATGTTCTGTGAAGTGCTTTGAGATGTCAAAAAGATGTGATGAGGCGCTATATCAAACGCAAGGATTATTATTATTTCTCAGTGTCAAAATCAATCAGTCAAGTATAGCGGTCTGATTGAAGCTCTCTCGTAGCATTGGTGGCTTATATCTTCATAAAGCTTCGCACATTTAAAAGCTTCATATATGGAAAAGGCCAGAGAAATTATATTTGGGACTATTTTCATCCAGTAAAACAAAAGAAGACAAAACTCACCTGCTATCATTGTACTAGCATCCAGGTTTGATTTTCTAAGTTGTAACATAAATGTTAACTGCTCAGTGATGGAAGTGTAATTGGGATCTACACTCTGACATTGAGCACAGCCAATTTCATGGGTGACTCATTTGCAGAAATATTTATACAGCATTACTTACTGGCTATCATAGCTGCTCTATGCAGAATACGTGGGGTTTATACCATTCCCATTTAACATGATATGATTGATACCCAATAACACTATTTTAGATTATAGGCTGCAATATAGAATATGACTGCAGTTCAAACATTGTGCCCGGATTGCAGGAAGCCTCACTCCCCCTCCTTCCTCATCAACCATTCATTCCGTCACATTCATCACAAGCAAAATACAAAGCATTTTGCAAATCTTGCAATTCAGACTCCAGTGAATATTTCTAGGTGGAAAATCCTCAACATTTGTTTGAAGTGTTTGAACCTAACTCTTAGGCACTGTGGACTTGTTCCTTTCTCAGCTTGTAGCAGGCTAGGTATTCTGACACAAGTACTGTACCAGAGATTATGCACCAATTTGTTTTGTAACTGCTCATGCTACAACTCACAAAATATACAGTCAACTCACTTTACTTTATATTCCGTGAAGCACTTTGAAACATCTCAAAGACATGATAACGCGCTATCTCAAAAGCAAGGATTATCATCATTATTAATTCAAACTGACGATGATTTGCAAGAAAACATTTCGGTTTCTAGAAATGCAAAAATGCATTTTATTTGCTACATTCCGCTCCACAAATCTGAGTTTCAAAAGAATCCTTTTATTGTTCGAAGCGGTTAATTTCCAATAAACAAACCTTTTCATTTGGTTTATGAACACATCAATCATGGTAATAATTAAAAATAGCAATGGTGAAGTAGGTTTAGTCATTTTTTGGGGCGTTATTAAAAATTCATTAGATTTTTGTTACATCAGTAAAAAAGGAAAAAGACTTCTTCAGAAGTACATAATATAAAAAAGCACAATCTCAAATGAAATGCTTTGATGCAATCCACACATAACCAATACGATTATGAACCACTCATTCTAAAAAAATGCCAGTAAAGCATTAAATTAATGGGCTGGAACATTTCAGTGAAGACTCCAGTATTAGCTCATAACTTTACAAAACAAAAGTTTAGCATACCCTTTACCAAAGATAAACAATAAGGCTATTTGGCTTAGTGGATGTCAAACAATACACTGAAGTTATTGAACCATGCTCTCATGGTCAAATCATAGCCCCCCAAAAAAGGAAATTTCAATATTGCATTAAAGTAAGACTGTTTATAACACTGAGAAGAAAAATAAATAATAAATCGATATTGTATTACAGAATGGAACACCACAGGGCTTTATCACTGAAAACTTACATCAGTAAAAATCATATTAAATACAATTAATATTGTCAATTTAAACCAGTGATGTGAACAGCTTGTAGAATCATTAAATGAATAATAATAAGACAATACTCGACCCTTTGTTTACTTTCTGCAAAGCAGATACATGTTTGCTTTTGACTTATGCACTGTCTATGATTCACAACTCTAACAGTTCATGTTTGACAACAAGGCCTTCACCTAAGATTATTGGTGAATTATCATGGCTGGTTTTAACTCAAAGTAGAGTTGTGAGAAGGCTGGGGTGTATTTAGTAAATCACAGAACGTTTTGTAATAATGCTGTTAATATTGTGTGTATTCAGTGCATGGATGAATTTGAACCAAAGCAAATCTTGTGAATTTGCTGCCATATTCTCAATATACCTGCAAATTCATCCCTGTATAACAAATCAGACCAGTCAGACCTCATTTACACATTAGCCTGTCATTTTAAATACATGGGGATTCCATACAAAGTTTAAAGTTGATCCAAAAAAAAGCAGCCTTAATAATAATGATTAACATATTTGAACACTGCAGCAATCTATTATTTTTCTAACATTATACATTTGAATAATGATTTTCACAAGTAAATCAATTCACTGTCCAAAACCTAAATGACCAGAGTAAGCAACGAGTCATGAGGTGTGACTTGCTCCAATCATTTAACTTGAACTGGCAATCACCAATTACACGCCAATTCCTTTGGTTAAAATCTCATTTTGTTACTGATGTTACCTTTCCCGGACAGTACTTTCACAAACAGAAGAATCAACTGAAAGATGATTCAACCGAATGGCCAAATATGATTTTGAACTGCATTTTAGTGAATGCTAACATTATTTTACCCTTGTTGGGTATTCCATAGTCAATATTTAAAGTGCTTACATTTGTCAAAAGTACTCATATCATCAAAAGTCGCAGATTGACAAGGCTTTAGTGGAACAAAGTGATCGATGATTTTACCCCTGGCAAATGAAAGGCTTTATTCTGGAGCCTATTCATCGTTAACTGTTCACTTTTGTCAACGAAGGAAGGCAGAAAATAATTATTGTACAGTGAGTCTAACAGACGTAATAAAAGTATTCATGTTAGGATCATACCATCATTTTTCTTGTACAATTCTAATCTGTATCATGAGAGTGACCACATTGGGTGTGAGAATGTCATGTTGTGTTGTTTGGCCCATTTTGCAAAGACAGATTTTTCAGTAATGAATCTGTGACCTCCATAAGGGGCATTTTCATGCAGGAAATACTCTGTACATTCATCTCGACTCCCAGCTTCATAGTAATGATAAGGAACTCTTTTGTATCCTTCAGTTCTGTGAAGACTAAGCATAATCATAAGTGACATTTTGACCCGGACATTTTCTCTACACATAATTACATTCTAAGCAGGTTTAAATCCAGACTTGACATGCCTTATAAAATATATGATTCAGGGGATTGTTGCACGGGCAAGTGAAATTGTGAAAAAAATTTAAAGCTGTCAAACAATAATATTTATAGATTTTCCATTAAAAAAAATCACACAGGCCTTGTAATTTGAACTTTAAAAAAACAAACATAATGTTATTTGCTGGTTTGGAAATATAGGCGATATTCTGTGCTGGCTGAGAAATTGCATTAGAAATCATGGAATTTTTTTTTTCTCTCTGCTGTTCAAACAACTAAGTACTTATATTTGTTTAGCACCCTTTCTCATACAGCAGGGTGGCATCTCAGAAGGTTTAACAGTGGCACAGCCTGATGTGGATCTGGGGAGAGGGTGGAGGTGAGCATAAACACAGTCTAAGAGGAAGGTCTTCAGACGTGATCTGAAAATGGGGAAGGAGGGGACACGACAGGAGAGATTGAGCGAGAAAGTTCCAAACTTTGGGGGTGAAGTAGCTGAAAGTTCAGGCATCGATGGTGGAGTAGAGTGGATGACACAAGCCACCCTTATGGCTGATCAAGTGTCAATTTGTGCTAAGTAATGGATTGATTTATGCTGTTGCTTGGTCATGCTTAAGGCACATTTCCCAGATGTAAGCTAATTTTATTCATTGATAATAATTCTTATTCCAATTATTTAATTTAGTGCCCAGCCATTTTCTCCTTTTTCCATATTGTGTAAAACTCTTCTGGAGAACACCAGCTACAAAGCAAATAAGCAATTAAAAACTGCAATGTGCTGTGTGATCTCTGAAAAGACTTCCAGTGATCTTACCTGCAGTGGGTGGCATTAATCATACCATAGATATGGATTTTGTGACAAACATCCATAGCAAGGACAAGCGTGAACCAGCCAGTACTCAGGTATGAACCAGACTGTACTCTATCAAAAGAAAAGAGAAGGGGGGATTAAAAAAATCATTAAAATGATGAAGCATTAGCAAATCATCAAAACCTTTTAATGCATTACTTTCAACAGGGGACTTTGGATATGTTGACCGAAAACACCACAATTCGAGAACTATTTTGAATTATTTATTTTGTATTTGCAACTCCTGCCAGCCACCGTATAGCTGGAGGCTAAGCTGCAATCATCAAAATACAATTTGTGAAGTGAGCTAAAACGTTTTTCAAATTAAAAACAGAGATGCAATTGTTCACATCCAGAAGACAGACCAAAATAACACTGTGTGTAAACAATTGTCAACTTCCTTTCTCTTATTGTTCATATTGTGGATGCAGTAATCAAAAACTATTGACACCATTTCTTATTGCAAATTGCTGATACTGTTTCAAACACTTACAATATAAGCTGTAAAATTTTGGGACAACGTATACTCAATTACAATACTTGCAATGAATTGTCGTTGACATGGAAAAAAATAGTTATACTCCTGGGAAGGAGGAATTTTAAAACAATTCATAAATGTTTTATATCTGCTGGTGAGTGCTATCAATTGTTTGACTCACAAAATGACATAAACAAAATGTTTTTTGCTGAAAGTAAACTGAGGGAATCAATTTCACCTGAATTAAAATATATATATTTTCATCACAACCCCCTCAATTGCCTTTGTGCAATCTGTAAGAATGTGAAGTATGTCTGGAATAGCATTAAAGTCAAGCCTTTAATACTTTGGCTTGAAAATTGAATGATATTACACCAAATAAGACCAACAGCAAAACTTGTACCTTGGCACCTCACATAAATTTTTACTATTTTCCATTTCCAAGAACAGTTAAACAAATTTTTAATTTTTAAGTGTGAGTAACATATATATAAATGGTGGTATCCTATTAATAGAAAAATGAAATAATATTAATTGACACTAGAGGCTTAGAAAAACAGCACTGTTAATTTGGGAAAACAGCACTTGTAACTTGGTAAAATGCTACCTCAAATATTATAAAAATAGCATTTCGAACCTACACATGTGGCAGCCAAATGAATGAGTGCATTTGCCCATTATGGCTTTGCAGGCAATAAAAAATGGAATGCAAGAATGGCAGCTGAACAGGTGAGAATTCAGAAAGAAAGTGAGAAAAATGCCTGCATTCTGTACAAAGTATAATACAGAAGAACACATGATTGAGGAGACAATTTCATATTTAGAGTGGGGAGGAATTCAGATTAGATAATCTCTGTTTTCCAGTTCCTTCACCCCTTAAATGGCACACCTTTGATTAGTACACTTCTGATTGTATTTTTAAGATTTTAGGGGTGGAGAAAGTTAAAACTCAATGGTCAGGTGCAGCAATTCCAGGTTTGCATCTCTGGCACATTTGATTTATACTTTAGTGCAACATTATAAATGAATTCTCATTCCTCTGTATAGATAATGAAACCTGTAATAACCAGGATGATGAATGGGAACAGAACAACTGCATTATTTGTTTTTCCAGTAAACGTGACCGGTTTTTCCAATTGGTGGAGTAAAATGCGGAGCTTATCACAAACAAAATCTAATTTTCCTTTCTGTCGTCCATCTTACCATAAAATAAATTTGGCATTCTGTAAACATTAGAAATAAGATTTCTTTAAACTTCAAGTTCTAATTCAGTTACAGTGCAGCAGCATATAAAATGCGGAGCCTTTGTGAAATTACAGCAATTTCTCTCAATTGTCTACATGCTATGAAAATAATGCACACTGAAAACATAGTCAGATTATATGACTAGCATTGCAGATTTGAAGCTGTACTTTATCCCTACTGATTTGGATCACAAATTGGTTGAGATTGCAGTTGTATCGTGATGCTCTGATTTTTTTTTGTCTTGAAATTGCATATCATCTGGACTCTTTCGTTATTTTGTAAAGCATTTTATTTGGGTGTTTTTTGGAGCACTCTCGTGATGGTTTCAACACAAACTCATCAAAATGCTTTGGAGATGATTTCAAAAGATTTTGCTGTCTTCTCTTGATGCCATGACATTTGTTACTCAGGAGAAATCTAAATTCAAACATGGAGAATCATAATTAATTTCCTTAAGGAGACACAGATTGTTTTAATAAAAACAGAATAAGAGAGGCTTATTCTATTCATCCCAGTTTTAGAAAATTAGATTTTGGAGGGCTCCATGTGGTTTGAATTTATACACACCAAAAAATGAACTCTTTCCGTTCATAAATGCCCCCCTAAAGATCTTGCAGCTTATTACTATTCATTTAAGGTTTGTACTAATCTATACCTCAAGGACTTTTTGATTAATACTAACCTAAAGAGTCAGATCATCACTGACAATAAAAAAATATTTTCAAGTCTTGTTAGACCTTGTTCATCCCCTTGTTAGACCACTACAACAGTAATGAGTAAGTTAGAAAGGACGACTTGTCTAAAGGTATGGAAAGACAGTGCGGTTGCATTACCATGGATGTGGCAGTCAGCCATTTTAACAGAGAAGGCACACAAATTAATGAGTATGTTGAATTAATTCAGAATATACTAGTTTTGCCCCCCTTTACATTTTTCAGGCACATTTTAATCACCGACGTTCACTTTTCAAAGAAAACGAAAGCGTAAAATTTTCTTTTAACTAATTAGCCACGTGGAAGGCTGGCATGGTACTATCAACAACAACAAAATTACATTTATGGAGCGCCTTTCACATCGGGAGGACGTCCCAAGGTGTTGAGTCAGAGATTGTGGGTTGAAGTCCTACGCCAGGACTCATGTAGTTCAAGCAGACACTCCAATGCAAGCGCTGGAGGTCTGCTGTATTGTCGAGAGGTATCGTCCTTCAGACAAAAAGTTAAGCTGAGGTCCCATCTGCCTTTATAGGTGAATATTAAAGATTCCATGGCATTATTCACAAAGCAAAGTTTTTCCCAAGTCTCTCCTTGCTAACGATCCGCCGAATATAATTGGTCTCTCACTCACTCCATGGCTGCTTGTGGGCATTGCTGTGTGCCCATAAAATGCAGTCAATGCACTTTACAATAAATACTGTGAAGCACTTTGAGATATCTCAATGACGTGATAAGGTCGTAAAACAACTGCAAAGATTACTATTATTATTCTTTGCAAAAGCCAGAAAGCATAAATGTAGTTTCCAATAAGTGGAAGTACATCACACCAATCCAAATGAACTGTGAGCTGATATAATCTACGTCTATAAAATCAAATCCCTTGAAACTCTCTTCTTGTGTGGCCTCACCGTGTATTAATCATTTATAAATCTAGCTTTTATTGTCCCTGATCTAATTAAACTGCCATATTTGACTACAGTTGAAACACATTATGATGCATATCTATTTTATACTATACAAGGTTCTTATGAAGATGTTTTTTTAAAATCATGCTGTTGTACAATATATCTCTTCAATAGATCTGCAGTGTGGCTATTAAGCTGTAAGGAGGTTAAAACTGTAGCACGTTTCGTTTGATGAGTAACATTTCTGAGGAGTAAGTGCAACTATATTGAACCAATGAATGTTATTTAGCATCACGTTACTGAGCTCAATAAAATAAAAGCAATCCACTATTGCCTGTCAAAAGAAAGATTTATAACTTAAAGGTAAGCGTCAATTCATAAAATACAATCTAGACACTCTATAGAGATATGGTTACCTAGAGAAAGATAAAACTTTATTAATATGTAATGGTGTTTTCACAAAATCTTAAGGTTGGGTAATAACTCAGTCAATTGTGACTGTCTAAGTTCTCCTTTATTCATTTCATACAAATGGATTAATTTCATACTTGTTTTACAACACAGTGATTTATTGCTTCTGGTATTTTATCACATTGTTGCCCTTCATAAACTTTTAATGGCCCATCCCCCCAAAAAGAGTAATAAACCTATCTTTCAGTTATTGGAAAGAACTGAGCTTAATCAAAATGAAAGAGAATTGTAAATTAAATTCCTGAGTACCTAATTACTAGTTTTTATGAAATGAATGTTGAAGATTCAAGGGTAAGGTAACCTACTCATAAGTAACAGACACCTACAATATTATAGTCTCTTCAAATAAGCATTAAAAAAGTGAATCTATGATGTATCAGGTAATAGGGTCAAACATGACATTTCATCGAAAGGAAACATGAATTCTTACCTTCCTCTCCAACTGGCTTGGCCTCAGACTCCACCATTGTGAAGCACTCTGAGATGCTGCTCAGTGTGGAGGATGGTATATAAATGCAAGTTGTCACTAACTCAGGGTCCACAACCAACTCATGGGTTCCACGATCTGAAGTAGAGGATCTCATGAGTGGGCTAGGATGTGTTATGGGTTACTGTAGGATTCTCTATTAGCAACTTTTGAGTTGCTATTCGTGATTCCCATTGCAAAGCGATACTTTTTCGGCATCCCTGCCCTTTCCGATATGACTATCCAATATTCAAAACAATTTTCAGCTTGTCCTAGATTTTTTATGACAGATGTTTTTAAATCACTGAAATAAGACCGGAGCATATTGAACAAATAAAAAAGATGGTTTACTTCAATCATTTGAGAACTTCAAGGTAGAAACATTAGCAATAGCAACCTAAAATAAATGTATATACATCAATTGGAGGATCCTAGGAAGTCAATAATTCCTATTATTTATGCATGAACAAAACAGGCAAGATTGGTTGATTCATTGGTTTAAAGTAGACGGATGAGGCAATCTTTTATAATGTTAGTGGAAACCAGCTTTCATTAATGTTAAGTAATATCGATTTCACAATATCTAAATTCTATGTTATTTTTAAAATAACAGACTTCAAATTCCGTCAGATAAATGTTAACTAAATAATAATTTATTGGGGTGCTCTAGCTACATAAACTTAAATGTAAATGTACCATTGTAACTATTATTAAGACTACCTAGAAAATGCTTCACTGAAATTATGTGGAATTTTTATTTTCACAAAAAACAGTAAGTGCTGTGATAGCCATTGCATATTGTACCATATTATGATAATTTAAAGTTTTAAAAAAAAACTTATTTTTAATGATTTCCGAAAGAATGAGATCAAATGGGTTGGATATTCTTCATCTGCACTCTTGAGATAAGCACATAGGGAAAGGATCATCAGGCAAACTCACAGGCAGTCAAGGGAATAGGTAGGCAATTGATCATACTTATTTATTCAGTTGCCAAAAAATAGCAACCAACCCTCATGTCATAATGTGTGCGAGTACTTCCTGGTCAATGAGAGTTATGTTTGACTGCATGCTTCCCAGGGAGATGAACGCCACTAAAGCAATGAACTCAGTATCACTGGCAGTGATGGATTGTTTGATGCCTCTTGTTTTTTTTCAGGTAAACCTGTCATTCTTTGTTGCTACAGCAAATCTGTCCACAATTAGTTGCAGATCTTTCTGGGTGTCTGCTCCAAATGCCCAGACATCGGGGAAGAGAAGACATTGAATGAGTGACCTCCTTGCGAGAGTAGATCAACACACAAGAGCTCAAGACCTTGTATGAAATCTGATGCAAGCACCACGATGTTATCTTTTATGACATCAATCATTTCAGCGAAGAATACACCGAAGAGATTTTGTGTAAGGACATAGTGGTGCTTGATCTTACGAGGTACATTAAATAGTATGGAAAAGGCACAGTCAGTACAGTCTTCCCCTCACACCATCATGCAGTTGGTGAATAATCTGCTCATCAGAATACAAATGCCTGGATTTAAACCTTCTAAAAAAAAGATTTACTTTAGATATGTGTAATGCAGAATTATATCAAACAATATCGTAGCACACAAGACGTGAGAATGTAATTTAAGTTTGGGCAACAATTGCAGCTGAATATTTTTCAACTTATGAGAAGAGATTGTGCTTGATCCAATGTGTTGCCTTCCGCAGATTGCTTCAGGCGTTGGTAGGAACTGATGTGGTTAGAAAACTAATATGATTGGTCATGCGGAGCCTCTTATGATAATAATTTGGTTGCAAACCCAAATCAATAACATGAAAATGGAAACGATTGTGTGCATATTAAGCACAGACTTTTGTCATGTAATACTGGGGTACCATGTAGAAATTCAATTGATGTGGAAGATATTTTTAATTAGAAACTTTTGAATGTAGGTTACAAATATCCAATGTATTCAAATAGGCATTTGGGGATATGGAAGTAACTGACTATTGGGCAAGATCTGAGATAATTTTATTTTTGCTTAGGAGTAGGTCTGTTTGCATCTTTTGTTTAAACAAACAAACTAATAATGTAGCAATGTAGCGGCACACCATCTTTAAAATAATATTGGATTCCCTCAATGCAAAACCGTCATAGTCGTTGGTTCTTAGCTAAGCTTTTATGCAGCTGCAGGCTATGAAAACATAGCCTACAGCATAGTCTGACTTCAAATGTGGACAAACATTATGTTTATCGTGGAGTCCAAAACAAGCAACTCCTGTAAAGTGTATTGCCTGGTCTACCACATTCTGCTACTTTCTACATACAATCTTGAGATTACTAGTCATAAACCAAAGACAAAAGAAATGGTGGGGAAATATGTTTAAAGTCAACTAAATAGCTTGAAACAATCACTGGCCAGCACCTTGGGACATCCTCCTGATGTGATAGGGTTATGCAAGTATGATTTTCTTGTTGTTGTTGAAAAATAACTCAAGTAGACAAACCTAGTCTTCAACCGTTACTTAACTCACATAGTCAAAATTATAAATTGCGTACAGTAAACCTCACACAAGGCTTATCAGTTGGGACCACATGTTGACTATGATGTATGCAAAGTATGAGTTATGTGAAACATAAATAATAGGAAATTCAATGGAACTTGGGTTAATATATGACTTTGGCTATTATATGAATTATACAGATCATAGTTACATGAGTTTTACTGTATTACGTTTGTCAACAGCGACCTATTTTGAAGACTGCACAACCAGTCCACCGTAGTCTTGTTATCCATTAACAATGCACTCTCAATTTAACAGATTTGATAATGGATTGCTTCTTATGACACTGAAACACAATGTTTAATAAGATATTCCCTCTTGTCATATAACTCCTATAAGAAGGCTTAATAGCTTGCCCAAAACCTAAACTCATCACTACAGAGCTGAGAATAATAGATTAAAAATTGATTGCTACTGGGATTCAAACCTGTAAACTCCAGACTATGAGTCAAATTAGTCAAAGCACTTGATTGCAAAATCAAATCTGTAAAATATCTACCTGGAATAATGTAGCATCTTGTTTGGAATTAATCAAGAAACCTGTCCACAATCAATCAGCCAACATGAAGATGATAAATGTCACCAGCCTTGAAATGCAGATATTAAATTCTACAAATTTCTGCAGATCACTACTTGGAATGCTGATGTTAAAGCTCTGTTTGTAAAACTTTAGTCCAATTAAATCATTGTCTCCAGAAACATATTCAATCCTCCACTGATCCTAACTTCAGGTATCCTCTTCCCCGATAAAATCAATTGGATTATGTTTCTACTGGTAAGTAGTACCAATCCTGTTTTGATAATTAATAATCGTTAAACTTCCACCATGTACAATAATACATTAATATCAAATTAAGATTCAAAATATCTAGACTCCAACAAGATATATGAAGTACATATCTGCCTGTTCAGTGGGGCTTAAGGATGCATGGCACTATTCCAAAAGAGAAGGGAGTTTCTCCCAGTGATGTGGCCAGCAATCTTCCAGAATAATTGGCCATTCATTTCATGGCTATTTGTGGGGCATTGCTGGGTGCAAATTGTTTGTCGCATGCACCTACAAGATATAGTGTAATTTACAATAAATTCTGTGAAGCTAATTGAGATGTCCTCTCAATGAAAAATATTCTACCAAACGCAATAATTATTACTATGTATTATTATGTCTTATGATTATATCAGTGAGATAGAACAGCAGAAAATAATACTGAAACAATGCAAAATAATGTAACAAAGCTTTGCTTAGAGTGAAACTTTGAAGACTACAAATGATCATTTATACTAATGAATGTTACTGTCTCAGTATCTCATGATAACTAGAAATGTCTCCAACCAAAGCATTTTTCTCATGAAAATCCATTTGCCTCAGGTTTAACTGTAGTGAGCAAATTAATCACATGTTGCTTAGATACTTCCTATAAGTACCTTTGCCTTCATAGTAGTAACTGGGATATTGGCAGAAAGGTTAAAGTAATAGAATGCTAAAGAGGAAAATTTTCATGTGTTATAAGGAAAATCCAATTATTTCTGGATATCACTCCCCACATACACAGCAATTGATCTTGAAAAGGAAAACACTGCAATCAAACATTTAATATTTTTTTAAATGCAAAGGAGTGTTAAATGAAAGCAGCTGTTTGAGAAACTTTTGAGTAACTGTATATGCAATAGGACAAGCGATATTCTGAACGTCTATAGTTTTTATGCTGGTTTACCTCCGTTTAAAATTAGCCCTCTCAGTTTCAGTGCCTTGGGACGTCCTCCCGACGTGAAAGGCGCTCAATAAATGTAATTTGTTGTTGTTGTTGTTGTTGTTACACGGATATTATTTGAGTCAAGATTACCAGTGATTTCTAAAATCTGACAAAGATTTAAAAGTTACAGTAAATCTTTTACACAGTAAAATGTTTATACAAGTAACCTAATATCGCCAAAACAGCCAATTCCTGAGGCAAATCTGATTATCTTAAATCACATTACAGTTCAAAATTGTTACACAATGAATTCTATCAGTGGTACATGTCACATTTGGAAGAAGTCTTACCCCGCTAATTATCAGCTAATTAAAGCAATTGAAATCATTTCAAAATTTCTGACAGACAGAATTAATTGTGTATAGAATACTCATGGGTGCTGTGAAGGCCTTCAATCACCAAATGCTATTGATGTACATATTTTATGATACAGTGTATTCAACAACAACAACAACAGGAGGCTGTGACCCGAGCTGGGAGGGGAGTGTTTGGGAAGGGGTGAGACACGAAGTGGAGGTCGAAAAATTCGGGTTGGAACAAAAGGCACGGTCGAAGAGGAAAGTCTTCAAACCGGCCTTGAAAGAGGAAAGGGAAGAAACGAGACGGAGGGATTGGGTGATGGTATTCCATAGGGTGGGAGCGGAGAAACTGAAGGCCCGGCCTCCGATGGTGGGGCGGTTCGGGCGGGGGGCTTGGTGGGGCCGGACCCTCCTGTTGAACGGAGGGTCCGGGTGGGCTTGTAGGGGGAAAGTAAATTGGTTAAATAGGGCAGGGCAAGGCCGTGTAAGGCCTTGAAGGTGAGGACGAGGATCTTGAACTCGATCCTCTGGAGAATGGGGAGCCAGTGGAGACGGGCGAGGGTGGGGGTTATATGGTCGCGGAGGCGGGTGCGGGATAATACACGGGCTGCAGAGTTTTGGATGACCTGCAGCCTGTGAATGGAGGAACTGGGGAGGCCGACGAGGAGAGAGTTTCCATAGTCCAGCCTTGAGGTGATGTACGCGTGCATTCAACTCATATTGGAAATGTGTATAAGCAATGCACTAGAAATCCACGTCCACTGGATGTTATGACATACAGATATGAGAGCGTTGCAATCCAAGGACATAAGGAAAGGAGAATGTTAGACTATTGCATGTTTCAGGATCATTTACTAAGGTCACCCAAGCCCTTTTTTTCTCATAATAGAGTGGTTTTTGAACGAACAAAACATTACCACATTATAATGCAGATCAATCAATCTACCTACAGTATATCCATCGGAACCCTACATCCCAAGGCAAAAAATAAACCTTGTTTGTTAGTATAATTTGTCCAGGAATTATGAATAATCTCCATATTATGTTTGTGGGAATGTTTTGAATATATATTGTACCCTGGCACACAGATGTTCCTGTCTAATGAAGAAGCTAGTTATCAGCTTATCCATTACACTACACTGCAGTTTGATACCAAAAAAATTAATCAAAATGTGACATAAAAGAAGGTACATCTTTGACACTGTGAATTGCTAACTCTTGCACGATGAATGAGAAAGTAACAATATTCCAGCCAGAAACCTGCGAGTGAGAGGGTAACTAATCTTCCCCCATCTGGAAAAGCTTAAAGCTCATAAATTATATTTCAATCCACTTGTATGCTCATGACGCATTTACTCTGTATGAGGCAGCTTAAGTTCTTGAAATGAGTTAAATAATTATAACGTTTTATAAATCAAGTGAAATTCATCATCTAACTCTCGAATGAACGGTACATGGATACAAGCCTGGAACAATTCTATCTAACCAACCCTGTGAAATTTTTCTTCCAGTCCTCCCTAATTATCTTAAGATTCTTCCTCCACCCAAGTGTCAGACCATCTAAAACGTTGCCATTGTCAACACTGCTCCAAGGCCAGGTGGTAAGCAAGCCATTCAAAGCCCAAGCCATTCAGTTAGCCTCTCACTTCCTCCGAAAACTTGATTTCATCTTGTATTTCATCTAGTTCAGCTGAGAGCTGAAATAATTCATCTAACTGAAGCAAACTACTTTCAGAGACAGGTGGATCTGAACTCTATGCACCGAGCTCTGTAATGCACAACTTTTCGAGATAACAATTCAACCATTTGAACTCTTGGGCTTCAAGTTCCAAGTTTTCTCACCTTAGGCATCCAGCAGATAACGTCAGCAAAATTCACAATCGTCAAAAGGCTTTGAACTATTTTATGTTAAAATGCAGAATTCCACATATCATTCATCTCAGAAGTCGGTATGTTTTGCATAAATTAAATCCCCAAAGAAGACATAAGGGAATTCTTGATATTAGATACAAAAGAATTGAAAGGGATAATGGTGGCTTAGATTAAATTCAGCTGAATTGTGAACTCCTGAAGAATATAGCTGGCTGGGAGAAGTTACACACTTGAGCAAAATGTTTTCTGAACTACTATACTGTTTTTTTTCATTTGGTGAAATTGTTTTTGATAGAATTATATTTTAAATCGAATCTTAGCCTTTAATGAGTGCCACTGTGACCATCAGGAATTTGACTAACCCCATCATAAATCACCCTTAATTGAACTGTATATGTCATGTCATAGCTGATGAAATGAATTGTGGATTAGGAGCACTTGCATATATAATATTACGCTTTAATTCTGTGGGGCAGTGAAGGCTGAGCTGGGATGGAGCGAGCTTTTCTTTTGCAATTGATTCTCAGGCCTAAATTAAAACCCATTAACTACTATTGAATCCCATGTACAGTCTGATTATTAAGATTTATGGGGACTGCAGAAAGATTTTTTAAATGCAGCTCTTGAAATGAATGTGATTTGCATTGGTCAGCACTAGATTGTAAAACATATCACCCAAGTTTCTAAATGGACCTTGGCAGGCTGTACTTAAATGTGTGACTCTCATGAGTTATTTTGTCTTAGGTTAAAATCATGTGATGTTTTTCACAGACTATCACCTGATGTGCTTACTTAATACAACATGTTCTGAACAGTAGCTTTGAACGATGCTTGGTGGCTGTGCTGTAATTCCAGCCGTTGCAATCCGGCTGAGTTTGTTTCACAGGAAAGCAAAACATCTACAGCACAATCTGTTTTATGCTACCAATGAAGAACACATTGTAACTACATTCTGTAAAGTATTAAGGTGCTGATGGCTTTTACCGAAAATATATTGCTCTGCCATGGTTGTGAACAACGATGTACCAGCTGAATATCACTCTGTGCTAAGGAGACAAGAGTCAGCACATTGCATGATAAACAACCGATAGATTACCTGTCTGGTCGCATCCACTCTTTCTCTTCATCTTGATAGATAGTTTGGAGGTACTTCATAGAGTTGTATTTCAAATATTTCTTTAAAAGGAAGAAACGAGTATTGTATTGCACCATTACACTGTTTTTTATCTTGGCAATGTTACAAAAAGGGCACTTAATAATTCTATTGCCTCGTGGCACATATTCGTAATTTAAAATATTGGGGTGTCTCCTCTCTATGAGGAGCCGTTCTGCTGATGATAGCCACTGGACAGCAATGAGAAGTTGCCCCATAAGGAATCTTATGGAAAATGCATAACTTCTGTCCTGAATACTAATTAGAAGGTATACGGGGCTGGGAAACGTCAACACCTCTGAACACCACTGTTTATCCATTACAGGCAAATGTAATCAAAATTAACCAGCAATCAAACTCAAAACTAACAAGATCCCAAACAACCCATGTCAGGAATTTAGTCCCATTCTGTTGAAAGATGCATTCTACATGATGTTGAGACAACACTTGACACATCAAACTCCCAAGAGTCCAATAGAGTTGCACTGAACTGGCAATCAAACTCAGCTACGAGTTCTGTATATAAAAAAAACCTATTGATTTAGTCCTGATGCAGTGAAAAGATGTGGCTCCTGGTTGCTAACCAGTTATTGCTAAGTATCACATTTTATTCTTCCAATAACGTCACATATTTTCTCGTACCAGCACTAATGAATTAACCCTTTCAGTGGTGCTGCTTGTGAGTTTTCTCCTGTGTTAAACATCATACTATATGTTATATACTTATAATATTGTGGATAAATTCTGATAAGTTGAGCTATAGAATTCACATATAGAAACTATATTGATGTGTGTAGCAACAAACTATTTCCTAACTTCGATGACCAGTGTTAATGGTTTAAATAATTTATTTACAATGTTTTCTATTTGGTAGCATAAATGTGGATTATCATGTAGATCCATGTCTTCTATGCATCCTACTGATTCCAACAAATGGAGTCATTTGGACTGACAGCACTGTGTAATCCCAAAAGCCATGAATATGTCATAACCAAATACACCAAAGTTCAGGCTGCGCATAATTCTACTTTTGAAGTTAGTTAGGTAAAACAAAATGGATAAATAAGGCTTACCACACAAAGCTAAGAAGCAGCAGTATGCAGTTTGCCATGAGATTCAATTCAACATGAAGGAAGAAAAGATGAAATAAGCAATAATTTCTGTTGGATGATAAACATTTTTGTTTCCTTAGTTACGCAGATCTATTTCCAGCAAGTCAATTAGCAATCAATGGTACATTCAATTTTCCACCACATAGCCGCTTTTCAGGCAGTCATGATTAGAATCTTAGCCCCAGGGTACACATATGCAAATATTGGCCGTAATTGAGGGCTACACCAGTTTATAATGGACCTAGAGGTTACAGGAATGACAGAGGCATGTGTAAAAATGCCTAAAGCCAAACTACACGGTCATTTTTAGCACCTTCAAGGTCATTTTTGTCTTGCAAGCAAAGCCTGAACGCCGCTGCCCATATTGTACCCTGGAGCATGAATTATTTTGAAAGCTTTCATCTGTTTTCAGCACAGGGCAGACTGTGCCTTGTGACATCAGTTGGCTTTGTTCCTTTGCAGACTTAAGTCACTCACTGAGGCCAACTGCCTACTAACTATTAGAACTGCTCTCACTTGTGCTGGCACTCTAGCCCATCAAGCATAATATTTCAATTTGGGGATGGTGGGAGGGGAAGGGTGAGGGGAACTGTAGCACTTTATTTACTGCTGAATAGAGAATTCGTCAAAAATATATCCAAAAATATTTCTACTTTAATCTGATAATGCAACTCGAAAGCAGAATGGCAACACAGTACGGCATTAGTCTTCTTTTTGCTGAAAATAGATTCAGCTCCTGTTGTTTCTTTTGGTAGGATTTGGATTGAAAATTTATATAATGTGCTTGTTAATAACTGGCAAACAACCATGTAGGGACTGTCAAAGAAATACTAGGGCCTTTTTTTTTGTAAATAACGCAGAAACCGGGGATAGCTCTCATAAAATGCTCTAGAACAGGTCAAAATAAGCAATTGAAGTGAAGCGAATCTACGATGAAACACACATGTCTGTAGTAAATCTTTAGGATTTCACTTGGTTAATATAGCTATCTTCATTTTTCTTTATATTTTACATAAATGTACTGCCATCCGACCATGAAGTTGAAAACTTAATAAGATATTTTTCTACAATTAGTACAGTGACCAATTAGTACTGGATTGTAAAAATGGGGTTCAGATTAATAATTAATCACTGAATAACAATGGTACAACAAATAATTCATAACGTGACTTTCCAGATCAGAAAACAGCACTGGCCAACAGAGTATTTACTGACAAAAGATTGTAGGCTTCCACAATTAATATTGCATGTAACAACTAGAGTTGCAAATGACTCGCGGATAAAATATAGATAGTACTGTATAAAGGTGACACTGCTTGGACTAGCATTAATAATAGGACAACGTGCAGGGAATACTCAAAGAGTTTGACTGAAATGTTGCTTCAACAACAATCCATGTATATACAGTATATTGATGGGACAGTATTTTGGTGGAATATGAACAGGTGATCATATGATACTATTTGAATAATGTCACAATTAAATAATAATAATTGTTGTATTTGATTTTTTTTACATTTAGTATCCATTTTGGAAACATAAATATAATGTTGGATGCAGAATTGTAAATAAAGAATTCAATAGTGCCTATAACATTGCTCATAATTACAGACAATGTAATTAGAGGAAAAAAAACTTGTTCCCGTCATTAATAAATAATGAATAAATAAATAATCCCTGCTATCTGTCTTGCAATTGCCCTTTGCAAGCTGAAACCTGTATCCGTTTGTCTTGCTATCTTGGTGCGTCCCAAAGTAATGTTCAGGGTCTACTTTCTCATTCTCATTTAAAATCTTGTATGTCTCTATAAAAATCCGCTCTGAGACATCTCATTTCAAAGCTGAAGAACTCTAGCTTGCCTAATTATTGCTGACAGCGTCTTTCTGTATCCTAAGTTATCCTCGTTGCTCTCCACTTCATTGAGTCTATTGTGTGAGCCACTTTACATTACAGTGACCAGGACTGTATGCAGTCCTCTAGGTCCAGCATGACAAGAGCACTGTATGCCTTGTCTACTATACTCCTTGTATGCTCTAAAAATACCCTTTTCAACCCTAAACTTGTATCCTCTTGTTCAGCTGTCTTGGTGCACACCAGGCCTTGTACAGGAATGGTTTATAACTATCTGTAAGACATAAATGTCATACCTCCTCAAAAGTAATTATTTCTTAACTTGTACTGTCCACATTAACAGTCTTGATCCAGCATTATAATGTTCATGTCATGTAATGCAGAGCCACACAGACAAATATACAATCCAAAATGGCCAGCAATATGGTGACAAAAGACAATACAAAAACTGGATATGAAACTAACAAGAAAGCTCAACAAAAACTGCATTGGCATTAACATGTTTTGGAGTGCATTCAAGGTTGTAATATTGCCTCAGTACTTGGTAGAGCTCAAGCTTCACTCTCATACTTCGCACAATCATCCCAACCCTCAAGTGTATTTCTACTTATAGCATATGTGCAGGCGCTGTTTATTCTGTATGGATTGTGCAGTTTTTGTTACCCGAAGGGGCACAAACACACAGGTTTTCTCATTGGGATTTGAAATCACTTGTTCTGTTGGAGAATCAGGTCGACTGTGAATGTTACAAAAGTGACCCATTTATTAGTCAAGATTATTTGTTTTGGAGTATTCAACTAAAAATGGTGTGCATACCGTTTACCACTAATCAGGGCTGCGTTTTGCAGTTAATTCTGCTGATCTGGGATACATGTGAAATTTAACTTTTTAATTAAACTGCAGAATGGTTTACAACCTGGACCAACTGAAATGAAAAGAACCCAAATGACTTTGGACTTGATCTCTAATGTATTGTTGTGAAAAATCATGAAGACCTGCCGTATAAACACAACATAAGTGATAGACACACTGATAATTGGGTAACACCAGATGGTAGTATTAAATACCCAGACCGTGATCTTGGCAATATAGGTATGCATCATAAAACAGGCTTCCTGTAGTTCAAGAATAAATACCTAAATAATAAAGGAACGCGTAAATAATAAAGCTTGGTTATTAGTTACAGCTTGATCTCAGACCACAGCGCATCTCTTTGTTCCATATGATGCTTTGTTAAATTTTCAGCTTCCCATGAAGAATAACCCTGTAGAAGTGATTTATTCTTCTCAGGTGTTATAGAATCCCTGTGAAAGTGGATGGTGTGACATACATGTAAATACACCTGGAGGTGATTTCCAATATTGTTGGGAAAATGTACTATATGATTATCACTGATGATAAGTATCACAGCACACAGCCCATTTTGCACTCCCGTTATATGCAGTCCATTTGTGCCACGATGGATCAGTTCTGCAGAAGATGCTTAATTAGATGCTCAGTTTTCATACCAGATCTTATACAATTCCAGAATTCATCAGTATTTCTATAAACCATTCAATTTAAAAAGATGCAATTGTGAAATAAAAGTGAGCATTAGAAGTGCAAAATAATCCTAGTGAATATAATACTGGAATGAACTGAAATGCCCCTTTTTAAGCAAGCCTTTTTATGCCCATTTTTATCTATTTAAATTTCATTTTTGCATATCACGCATATTTAGTTGCAGAGACATTATGCTGACTACTTTGAAGCTAAACTTTGAAGCTAAGCTGTGCTGAAATTTTCAATAAATACAGCAAGTATTAAGTATCATGCAGGAGTGATCAGGAAATCAGGAAATGAATGAGTCGTGATTGGCTCCATCTATTCTAATTTACCATCATGCTTTTAAAACAGGTTTTTCAAATAGTTTCCAACAGCTAGTCTTTAATCTTTGAAATTAATACTCAGAATGATGTACACTTGGAATGAAAACATGAGTGGCAATGTATTACCAGACATTAACACAATTGAGGCATTTTAATGTATCTCAAACTAAGTGAAGTGCAAGCATCTTTAAGTTAATTAGAACCCAAAGAGCTTGTTACTACCCACAGTGCAGTCCTATTCATGTTTACTCTCTGCCATTTCTCATAATTTCTGATTTTAGTGCTTTTCTGGGAAGACTGTTTTTTTCCTTAAGCGTACTGAAGGGTTAGGGTAAGGGAAGTTTGCAAAGTCTTAAAAAGAGACTTTTGTTATCCCTAGACCAGCCATTTGAATTTTAAAAAAGTTAACCTTGCACACTGATACCAATATCTCATATTACAGCAACAAAAGTATAAGTATATATATACCATATAAGGTATATATATGGTATACCATATACCATATTTAAAACAGCATTAATATTATGAGTATCTTGTTTCTAAACCTGAGCATCACATTAAGCATCGTATTAATCTACCAAATCATCAAGGTAACAGGAGGGTCTTATCCTGCTCACTTTCAAGATGACCACAAGATTGTCCATGGATTACAGGCAGCTGCACTGCAGTGTCAATATGAAGAGGTCCTGGATGGTGAGGTTCGATGCACAGAATGGGGGTTGGGTAAAAGAAACACAACAGATGAAAAGCAATAGGATTCAAAGATTAAAAGAAAATGAAAAAGCAACAGATAAAAAGTACTCAATCCAGCTAAGGTATAGACAGGAAATCAAAGACAAGCAAAGAGCAAAGAGAGTACAAAATGAAGAGAGAAAAATCAAAGGCAGCCAAGAGGGAAACATTAAACAATACAATGCATCAGGTACAGCCAACTTCCATTCTTACAATGTGTTTCAAGTGATCTTGGTTTATATATCTGCTTTGGTTCATTATGTAAGCCGTTCGGTTATTACTGCTCATTTATTTCTGCAGAAACATAGACGCTTAGCAAACAATAAGCCAGACAAATCCAAAGCTTTCATAATCATAGAGTTGATGCACTCCGAGGGAACTCACTTACACATGCTATTCTTCCAAATTCACGCCATTAAACTAGAGCTAAGTGAGAATTTTAGCAAAAATGTTCAAAACAACAAAACAATCTGATGAAATTACATAGGGATTAGCTCAATTAACTCCCACATCAAAACAGTTCAAATGAAATTGCTAAAGATATATTTGATATGACATATGTGGCATTGAGTGTTGGATTAATAGCTAAACCATAATTATCATTTGGTTTCGTGCAAATTTGTGGCACCACCACTTTAACACCAACTAATGGTGCATCATGGAGAACGAAATGAAGGGCATGATTCTAGAATATGTTCTAGTGTATGTTCAGTTACTCACTATAGAGTAACTGCTTTACTTCTGCCTGCTGCAAAACAATAGCTATCACTTTCTTGCAGGAGATCTTACATGTTCTCTCTAGGCAAAAGCTTTTGTAGTGACAATTTTTTAAAAAACAAGCATACACCTTTCAGTGATATGTTTTCTGCTATGCATTTTTTCCCCACCTAAACTCACCTTTTCGTTGGTAGCAGTATTCTACAATCGTGCAGCGGAGCCAATTAAAGGAAACAAAGAAATAAGCCTTCATCTTGTGCGATCACTTTCTTTTTCAGGATGAATATATTCAACATCACTATGTGGTTACCTATAGAGTCCTGCACAAGCTACTGCAACGAGCAACGAGGACAGTGTTGGCACTTTCTGATCTGGAAACTGTACTCACCATTAGACAAAGCATTTCAGTTTAAGAAGTGTGTGTCATTACATCAGCATTAGCACAAGCCAGACAAAATATCCAGCACCACAATAACCGCCCACATGATATCCTAATTTAAGTGTTTAATCCATTTGTAGATACTATAATTCTAATCACGCTCTAATGCGTCAGCTGAACATTTTATTGAAAGGTCCCAGATTTTAGACGTTGAGTGAAAAAGTTGCAAAACAAATCGTACCTGTCTTTCCCAGTTTCCTGTTTGAATATCTTATCACAGTGGTTCATGCGATCCTCGGTTGTCACATATATCTTTGCGTGAGGGTAACTCTTCACAATTTCCCACAACATATTGTAAATGATTCCTTTCCCGTCCTGACGCATGTTTCTATAAGGCCCCCAGATAACATAGACTGTGTCATTTGCTTCTCCAAAGAAATATTGCTGCCTTTGGAAGAGAAGCGGGACACTTGTGTGGGACACCACTCTGACAGTAGTCCTTGTCCCCACATCTGTCTCGAATCCCTTTGAGGGTGCATTGTTCATTCTCCAGACACACGTGGATTGGTCAATTTTCTGGCCCATCTTTTGTCCGAGCATCTGACCAGAGCTGGAGACAATGCTGCAGATATTACAGTTCAGTCGGAGAGGCTGCAGAAAAGAGACAATTGCCAACATTCAGTTTCCATAACAACAACAACTTGCATTTATATAGCGGGTCAGCATCTTGGAGTGCTTGGGAAAACAGACATAGCACATCCATGTATTTAAATATCAATGGCTGTATGCTCACTGCTTTATAGAATAACTCTAATAGAATAACTATATTATTATCAAAGCAATCACTTCAGGACAATCACTTGTAATGCTATATTCGGTATACATTTGCTTATACAAATTTACTGCTTTAATTCACCCGATCCTGTTTTCAACATCATCAGAAAAACCGTGATCCACACAAATTAAATGGAAATGTTCGATAATCAAACTTTACAGCTGGTGAGAAAAGAATAAGAAAACCCAGGCAATGCCTGCAGAGATAAACAGAGGAGATGTTTTCACCCTGATTTGGAAATTGATTGACCTTTGCTGATGAGAACAGATTTTTCTTCCTTGTCATTAAAGTAGAATTCCCATTCTAAACCATACTAAAGGTCAGAAAGTTTGACAATAGGGGAAAATAAACCACTATAATGCCACAAAACGGTTTTAAAAACACTCACCTAAAAAGGTAAAAGGTACAGTAACTTTGTGTCCTTTTATTTAGCAGGACAAAAATGAATGCTCATAATTTTATTATGAGAAGTGAGTCACAGAAGCTGAACGAACATTGTGAGTGAGCTGAATTAGCATCATTAACTCAGAGTGCTTCAGTGATTGTATCTCTACAATGGTGCACGTTAATTCATCTTGCTCACACCATAGGGATCAAGAATTCTTCACAGCCAATTCATGCGATGATTTCAACAAACACTGTTATTTTAAAAATCAGCCAAATGAGAGTTATAATGATCTTATATATTTAACATTTCATTTCAAGGGGTATTGTACAATAGGCTTGCCTGCTGATATCTGAATCATACCCGTTTCAGAATTGCTATTGGAAGTAAAAGTACCAAAGATATTGCAGAGTCATTCTTTAGCTCTTAATTTTTTTTTGAAGTAAAGCAAGAGTGAGATTATGGTGTTCTAATAGATACCATTTTAATATATTGGACTTCCAATGAATGGGTCTGGTTTATAATTCCATGTCAATATTAAACTAGACTAATTTGGAAAGGCAACTTATTAGTGCATGTTCACTGAATTGCTGAATGCAACAGTGAAACGCTCCATCTCTGGAGAAAATATCATATATATATATAATAATAATCCTTACATTTATATAGCGCTTTCCACATCTTATCGACGTCCCAAAGCACTTCAATAAATATTAAAATAAATATTACAATGGAAGGACATTCTACTGCAAGAAGCATATGCATTGTGACAACTGTGGAGAAGTTCATGAGATCCATTCCATTCTCCTGGCTGAAAGACACAGTGGAGGTGATAATGACACCAATGTAAACAGAGTTTTGTTTTCTGTCTCTCTCATTTATTAGAAGCTTTAGATCTAGTTACTGTACAATTATCTTATATGCTGAAAGTAAGATTGAAGTGCAGTTATACAGGAATCTAAGAACAAGCTAAGCCAATTTGTTGCGCTCTTGGAAGAGCTAGAAACAATTTAGAGTTAGCATGGAAGTTTGTTTATCAATGCATTTCACTACGTGCAGCAAAACTGCTGAAATATTACAATTATTACAACTAATTATAAAATTGAGGAAATAAATTGGTTATCATAAATCTTGAAGTGATCAATGGCCAGTAATAACTAATGACCTGTACCCAGCAACATCTTAAAAAGGGCATCCAGAAGGAAAATGAGAACTCCAATGGAGTTTGGAGGGAGGCATGAGTTTTGGAAGCCTAATGCCTACAGAAATGATCTCTACTCACATGAGAGGCCAGAACTCCTGATACAGATCTGACATCAAGCCTGTGAAATGATGTAATCTATTCCAAAAGGGACACAGTAACTCAGCAGATGTTCAGTGCTTTATTAATTGCAGCAATTTAGTAATTTTCTTAAGAATGCTGTCAAATTACAAAATGCTGCTATTACATTAATTATATCTTGTGAATCTTTAAAGCCTTTCAAAGTCATCTTGAACTGAAAAATACATCATCACGTTTGCACACCAGCTTTCTGTTTGACACGATTGGCACAACCGCAGATGAATATAAGTGAAGATAACAGTCATAGGTCTGTGTGAACACTGGAAACCCGGTGGTACGTTAGAAAACTAGCTCACGTTTAGGATAGTGTTAAAATGTCAAGGTTTTCCTTCAACCTCTGTATTCTATTGATTGGCTCCAGGATAGTGTAGGAGTAGCATACTGATTTATCACTTTTCCTCCATCGTTTCATCTCATTTCATTGGTTTCACTTATCTTTCAACAGTATATACTCACAAACTAGTGAATTAATGAAGCTTTTGAAATCACATAACTGGCAGAAGTTCATACAACTACACACTTGCAATAATCTACTTATATGACGCTATTAGAATTTAGCACTTTTTAAAATCAAATCAGGTTATTGTGGCATTGTTCAGAGAATATTGAACCTAATTATTCAGTCTTATAGTTAGTGAATGGCAGCACAATCATTATCTTGCCTTTCGATAATCCTATTGTTAACCTTTACAGATGTCAATTTTTGTGAAAAAAAGTAATTGATTTATACCAATTTCCTTCTTTCCTTTATTATAGTTCTCAAATTATAATTTTGTAAGACCTCATTTTAGTGCAGAGCTCACATTCAAACATTTAATACATAAATCAAATGCATTCAATCTCGCAAAAGAGGTTTCAGAGCAGCGGAGGTTTCACAGCAGATGGCAAATGACAGTAAATAAAAGTATTATCTGAGCAGTCAAGTGCATCAGTGGCACTTAAGACAATTTCTCATTACTGAAGGTCAAGCCATGCAATATGGCATGTCTGAATGACCCAAATGAAAGGAATTTAGAGGCAAACATCATGGCAGTTTAGTAGCTTTTATACTAAACTGAGACAGGAACTCCACCATTCGTAGTGCAATACTATAGCTAGACGTCTCTACCTATGAATCCTATACGACACATTTGTGATTGTGGCAAATTGGGGTAGAGAGAATCAATCTGACAACCTGATCCCGATGTGCCTGGGAAGTTTTTTTGAAGAGCCATGAACACCCACGTAGAATAAATGCACTGGGTAACCTTCTGAAACTTTCAATATACTGTACTGTATTTTGATGTTATTAAACAATCCAATAACATGAACTCCTGAAACACAGTACATACACAAGGAGGGCGCATAATGTACACAAGAATGTACAAACACACGGCTTTTAGGCACTTTTTTTGTATAGATGTTTGCTCCTCCCAAGAAGCTGTCCATCCTAATCACAATTGCCTGCACTTTTTCTGTTTCTCACAGTTTTCCTCTTCATGTGTTTTTTTTGGCTAGTTTATTATAAATATCCCCCAATCAACTCTGCTCTAACAGTCACCTTGGGCAAATCACTTCCTATTCTGACAATGCTCTGGCAGAAGAAGTTTTCCTGAACCACTCTTTTTACTTCACTAATCAAAGTTTGGATTCTCATCCCCTACACCTCCACAGCAGAAACAGGTTCTCGTGATTAATCTTCTAGTTGACTGTCACCAGCGCCAGGCTTACTGTTTGATAATATTTTTTTAAATGCCTAACTGCAGTGTTGTGTGTACCAAGATGCGGTTGTGCAGAATGCCAAACCTATCTATTGTTTCCTGCCAGGAATTACAACAATAACAAAATTATGCTTGTATGGCGCCTTTCACGTCAGGAAGATGTCCCAAGGCGCTGGACAGTCATTGTTTCAGACCCAAGCTGGGGTCGAGACGGGAAGGGTGGAGAGAAAGGGGAGGATTGGGGTGACCGATAGGACCGTTGAAGAGGAGTGTCTTGAGGCAGGATGTGAAGGTACGAAGTGGAGGGACTGTGGGATGGAATTCCAGAGGTTCGGGGCAGAGTGTTTAAAGGCTCGCCCGCCAATGTGGGGCGGGTGAGTCGGGGGACGTGGAGCAGGTCTACTACAGTATATTCTGTGAAGTGTTTTGAGATGTCTAGAAGACATGAAAAGCGCTATATCAAATGCAAGGATTACTATTATTATTACTCTAACGTGCATTTTATTACAAGCTTTTTCTACCAGACCTTCTTAAGCATAACTGTTGTTTTTATTAAATCCAAAGTCTAATGTAATGTCAAACATGGAACATAATACATCATTCTGTTTACACTCAACTCGCCCACAATCACTCATTTATGAGTTGATCATCAATGGCAAACAGGAAAGTAAAGTAATACTGTAGTGTGATGCATCAAGCGACAGTTACATGAAAATGTAGCTTGTTTGCCTCACAACAATGAATGAAACATCAGATTCTCTTACTTTGTGGGTTATAGAAGCAAATGGGTACCTTTCAGAGCTGGCAGTACATTGAGTTTGATGCCTGAATGGAATGGTTTGATACAATACAAAATATGTAATCAGACCAACACTTAGAAAGAGGTGATGAATTTGAGAAATTAGATTACTACAGAGTGAGATGATTGCTTTGTATTGGACAAATCCTCGTTCTGTCTCATGCTTATGGTCAGACACATTCCACTGAATAGCTGAAGTACCAAATTCTTATGTTATCTAGGCAGTAGCAGATGTTTCTCTGGATATTAGTGCTGGGGAATTGAACACGTTCTCCTTTTAGGCATCAAGGTTGAGTATTTCCACATCAAGAACAATTGATTAGAAGCAGAATAAAGCCTATTAGGTTTGTATTCCCAAGTGAAGTTGAGAAGTGTTCCCGCAGCCCAGCACTGTTATCCCAGCAGTGTTATCCAGCCATTATTGCTTGCTGAAAGGAGTTGTTGCTTGGAACAAAAAACTGGTTTTGTGTTAGGCTCAACTAAGAACTGGATTGAAACCTGGTCAACAATTTTACAAACTGTGAACATCCGAATGAATGTGAAAGAATCTGATGGCATTGTGTTAGAATAATAAAATATCCAGAAGATACCAATGGAATAATAAAATATCCAGAAGATACCAATGGTTCAGACCCTGGTTCAGCCACTTTCACGTTGGACACCTGGGTTACTCGGCCTGGAAAAGCCTTGCTCAGCCTGAACTAGCAATGAACTCAGCATTCAGCAGCTATCAGCCTGGAGATTAGTCAAAGGTTCTTCAATTAATCGTCAAACTGCTTGGACTCCCATCATGTACATGCCCACATCCTTCAGGTGATCGGGTTAAAAGGGAAAATCTGCTACCACAGTCCATTCTCTTTGGTCAAAACTGTTTCTGAAGGAAGGATTTGGATGGATCAGAGTGAGCGATCTGATTTCTATTTCCTTCACCAAATAATTCAGATTGAGAAGTGGCCTTTGAATGTATTCAACCGAGCACATGTGCAAATAAATGCATGTAGAACTAACCGCATGTGTGAATGCAAAAGTAAATAAATGTATGTCTCCGCTGACTGATGCCAAACTCCGACTACTGTTTTAATATTATTAAAGAATCAGGAATGCAACCAAATGGGCATGAGATTTGTGAGAAATTCAGTGGATGGTTTTGGTAGCTGCTGACAGCTCAAAGTTGTATATCTATGAGATTACACAGATTTGAAAATAATCTTTAATAATGATGTATACATAAATTCCAATGCACACAACTATGTCTTACCACAAAAGATTTGCCTTGGGTTTAGAGAGGTCCGAGGATAGATAATACATCCCTTTACTTCAACAACTTCTTATAGATTTGGTTGAGATAGACATGTAAACATTGTAGACTTGCATGTAAACATTGCATAATTATCCACCCAGCACATTTTTTATGTGAAGTGTATGCTTTGATGTGTTTAAAAAAAAATGTCAAGTGTAATTTCAATTCTGTTCAATGTTTTTTGGGAGGGTTTGGCTCATGTTAAGATGATTTTACAATCTCTTACTTCATCGCTATGTAGTGCCAACAGTATAAATATGAAGCATGGGTATTGTATGTATGCCAACTCATCTCCTCAGCTCGTTTGCTCAATCATCTCTGTAAAGAGCTTTGAGATGTCCTCCGGCCAAGAAAGGTGTTATGTAAACTGTTGTTGTAGGTAGCATAAGGCCTGCAAAACAAAAACAGGCTGCAGCAATAATTTTCAACTTAAGTGGTTGGTCATTTAACCTGAAATAAAGAGATGTTTATCCATCTCAAGGTCTCCCTAATCCTAATACAGTACTTCAGATCTTTATAGGACAAGATTGCATCCTATAGCCCAAGATATTAGGTTACATATGAGGCTCGGTAATTTAACGGCTGCTGTACTTTTGGATAGGTACAGAGCAACAGAGAAAGGAATAAGAATGATTCAGAGTTGCAAAGGCTCTGTGTGACAGCAAGGAAGTCAATAGTTGGTAAAGAGTATCATCCAAAAAACATATAGATACTGGACACCTTTTCCAAGAGAGATGCTTGAAATAATAGAGATATGGAGCTGCGATGTTGCATGTGACAAAAATGGCAAAGTGAAGAATCGAAAATTGAGATGAAAGTGACAGAGGAAAAATACAGATCAGAAATATAAGCAGACACATTGAAAGTGTAAAGGCAAGAGGGAAGCTTACAGCAAAGAAAGATGTGAAGAAACGAGATGGGAAAAGCATGGGTGAACTAAAAAATATAATAATACTAATCCTTGCATTTGATGTGGCACTTTTCACGTCTTCTAGACATCACAAAGCACTTCGCGGAATGTACTGTAAAGTGAATTGACTGTATATATGTGGGCGAAACACAGTGGCCAATTGCACACAGAAGTTGTGGATTGAAATGATCAAATTATTCCTTTTTTGAGGGATTATTATCAGGCTTGTGGAGTTCGATTTGAACCTGCCTGGAATCGAACCCAGGTCTCACGCTTGTAAGGCAAGTGCTCTAACCGCTGAGCTACAGGACTCCAAGAAGGATGCACAAAAGCAAAAAGACAGCTAAGAGTCAATTTATATATATATATACACTGAATAATTAAACAGAAAAAATAAAAGCTGTAAATGCACACACCAAACATGAGTGAGGAAAGAAAAATTATCATCTGAGTGGGGAAAAAGGAAATCAACCTCCCACATTCCAGCGCAGTGACTGGAATAGCAATCAGGTCTGCGAAGCTTGCCTGCTCCTTACCCAGGGCTAGGAAATGCTGAAGGAAATGACAGGACTCCCATTGAAATCAACACACAGCACAGACCAGACTCGCACAAGACAGTGGAGAACATCTACAATTGATTTCAGTGCTCTGCCACAGTCAAGCACCCAATCCTACATAAGGAACGCTAAATAAGTGCAAGCTGTTGGGCTCGTCCTGGCCAAAATTTAAAATATGCTGGGGAGTGAGTGACCCTGCTAACCTTGTATTTGTCCAGCCTACTTACGTACCTACGTACCTGTCAGGGAATTATCTTGCAGAGTTAGGTGCACACATCCAAGTTTGCCTTCGCTTATTGCGGAACTCAGAGAGCCAGTTCAGCCCAGAGAGATGCTCAGGTCAATCAGTACCTTAAGAAGACATCGTTCCAAACAGCAGCAAAGGAAATGTTACAGCAAACTGCAAGTTAATGGAGAGAAAGGCTAAACTGGACTTGAAAAGAAAGACAGAGATTGAGAATAAATCGAGAGGAAGAACAAATGGTGTTCTTTTAAAAACGAAAGGCAAGCGAGATGGATCGATGGCCTGTTCCTGTCTGAAATTGTTACCATACAACAAAACATGGTGAAAAGGGAACAATGGAACGTTAAAAAGTAAGAACAACAACCTGTATTTATAGAGTGCCTTTCACATACAGTGAAAGCTCAACAATGCTTTACAGAGACTGTGCTGGACACCAAGCAGTGAAGGAGGGAGGGAGGGTGAAGAGAAGGGGAAGGAGGGAGGTGCCCATAAGCACAGTCAATGAGGTATGTTATCAGGAAGCGTTTAAAGACAATAGAAGAGGGGTCAAGGCACAGAGATTAAGGGAAAGGATTCCAGAGGTTAGCAACTTTGTGGCTGAAGGCGTGGCCACCAGTGGTGGGCAGAGAGGGATCCCTGAAAGACGTCAAACAGGGACAGATTGTCAAGCGGAAGGGCTAGGCGAGCAAGTGAGGCAAGAGTAGATTATTTTTCGCCAAGAACATCTTGGGGTGAAGGCTATGATGACCAAGACTGATAAACTAAAAGAATAACAATGTAAGGGACAATGTCGGATACTTTGATACACCTCACAACCGCACCGAATAACTATCTGATTCCAAAAATCCACACTCAAATTTTAGTCTTGCAAAGTCTCAAACGCACATATACATATACTTTCTCCCACAATGTAATATTGCTGTTTCTCTCTTCCTCCTCCACCCCTTAATCAATACATTCTCCCTTTCTCACACCAAACCCTCATTTTACCTTCACAAATGAACTAAGGATTATATAATTTAACTGAGGGTCTGGTCTTGTGTTTGCATTGTTATGTGGGACCCTTAAATCAGACCCCGCTGAATGAACCATAAATAATGCAAAACACAAACCCAGGAGTCATAAAGTAAAATAGAATCATAAAGTAAAATTTTAGTACCATATTTGCATTGATTCTTGCGATGCCAAGTAAGACACTTTATAATACGAGTCCTGATATTATTTGTTCTTGTTCTGGCAGATATAGAGTAACATCAAATTGTTAGATACTACACCTCTACTTAGTGTAGGCCAACCTACTATATAACCAACAACAGTGAATATAAGGATTGATTTGAAATTATTTTACAGGCGATCACATTAATTAGTACTGTGTAAAGCCATTACTCCTATCCTCAATCTTACATGTGCTATTCTCAGTCATCTCCTGGGAATATCTTTTGATTAAGCATTATTTTGATAATTTAGGCTCAAATATTGAATCTAGTGGACAAAGTTGGTGCTGATTTTTCTCTGTCCTAACCAATTTTTCTCTTTTTTTATTGATCTAACAATTGCAATACATTTGCTCCTAACTCCTGCGACACATCTAATATGAGAACTTCATGCTTGTCTTCCAGCACTGAAATACATCAAGAAATTACATTGAAACCTTTACTTCTGTTACTGCTCAATGCACCAAAGCAATAATATTTCAGATTGGCTTTTGTTGATATTGCAACTCAGGTGGAAAATAGATTTGTGAAGGGAAGACACTGAGATATATCTACTTATTCAGTTACCTTTCTTTTTTTTTAACTTTGTGGTCATACGGTAGCTTTGAAAATGTAACCAAATTGACTGCAGAATACAAATGACCAAAGTATCAATTTCCTTTGTCTCGAAGCATTGTTTCCAATTTTTTCAGTGTAATAGCGAACATTTTCTGCAGCGGACCACTGGAGCAGGATGATAGATTACTCCATTTAACTATTTCATTGTAAACTTTTCAGACATTATAGGGAAACGTAGGTGTCCTACTGATATCAATCTACTGGCAAGCAGTAACCATTCCAAATGCCCAAAGTTACTATGATTTTGAGCTACAATTACTGTCAGAATTACTTATCATATTTTCCCTCAGTGATTTTGCCACTGGGCAATATAAAATTCAGTCCCATTGCAGCACTAAATTACAGTGAAAAAGAGAGTGTGTTGGCGTTAATAAACAAAAATGCAACCATTACATTCTGTTTCAACAATGATGGGTGAGTAATAGGTGGTGTAATTTGGATGTGCATTTTAGATCATCACATTCTACTTTGCTGGCACCTTCCAGGCTCCATCTAACAGTTTCACAGGCAACAATCAAGTCGTCATGTGTCGGATATATCCGGAGGGTTATAGTTATATTAATGAAGAGAGCAGACACACAAATCAATTTCTCGAAAAATTGAATGACAATAAGAATGAACACAAACAAGTTGTGCGAGTTTGCTGGTTTCCCAAAGGTTCTCTATGTTACAAACAATGCACAGAAGCAAAGTCACCTTTCATGAGGATTGTTATTTATCATCATGATCAGAAAATGCATAAATATGCATGTAAAGGAGGTGTTTGAGTGAAATGAGTTTTTATAGCTGCCTGACAGGAGGCCGCAGGCTGAAAATGTATCTAATGACTTTTATTCTATATCTACACAGCACTCTAGAACAAAATATAACCAAGCATATTGAATATTAAATAAACAAAAAAATTCAATTGAAATGCAATCATGAGTGAACTGGTATGTGACCACACCAATCACCCAGGGATCTGTAATAGTTTTCTGCTGTTCTTATAAAACATTGATGCAAGTAGGAATGTGATGAACCAGTTGGAAGATCCTGGCATCAGGATACAACAAACAAATTGGATTTATCCCTTATCAGACTCCCCAGTGCATATGAAGTTTTACCCCAGTGTGTCTGCTCGTTCCAGAGCCTCGAAGCTGAACTCTTTGGTGTCAGGTTTCATAAGAGATCAGATTGTGTAAGGAGGAGAGAATTGGCATTTTTTTAAAATTAACCAATTTATGCGTTTTCAACATTTGGAAGCTTACATAGGTTATGTCTGAAGATTTAAAAGTATAAGACATTGTTCTAAATGTACAAAATTCCATATTTTAATTCAGACTGTATCATCAATTTGAGATACATTGAAATGTGCTATCCAAGTCTGTGTCACCAGCTTGTGTATAGGAAGAACTCGAAACTAAGGGATTCATAATATAATTTTAAAAGGGTTTTAATGAGTTTCTGACCAGGCTAAACCAACCCCACAAGAGGATTTATTTCTGCAAAATTTCCGACAGCAGAAATGCAGCTGAAAATCCTCTCATTTTCATTATTCTCTAATCTTCTCTACTGTTGCACACACAATATGCTGTGTTAAAATGCTGGTTTAAAAGATACACCATGATATACCAGGCTGTACGTCGGTATGGTAAGTTTCCCGTATACACATTCCCTTCTGCTCGTTGGACTAGATCCAGTCTGATGCACACATTGCACGGTTGACCAATTGAGCATATCCTACTTCTGCTACAACACGCTGATCTTGAAGATACGCTGACTGATATTCAAACCCACCTACTCCACCAGAGCCTTACATCTGCATCAGTTGAGACTTGCAGTTGTTTTCTTCTAATTGACTGTCATGCACTCTCTTTACTGGGTGAGTTCTATCTTGGTGGCAATACCATTATGAAGCATCCTATGCAATGAGACTTCACAAGATCACTTAGGAGGACCAGATGAGAAAGGCCTTACAGCTAATTAATCACATCCTTCCAGGATACCCACACTATCATTGCATTACAGCATCAAATTGTTTTTAATTAAGATCAGCATTCTGGCCTTGACCACCCTTTCTGGTGACCTGTTTTTAATTACCTTCTGGGCAAATAAATACTTCCTAATTGCCCTTTACAATGTTAAATCTCTGCTGCCTTGAACTATATTAGGATGATTCCAATTGGAATCTATTTGGGATAGATATTGGCAGCATTTGTTATATAATGTAAGAACTTTGCATTATGTTGGTAGATTTAAACCTTATTTAAATACTTACTACAAAACCAATTTGGTGATTACTACTTATTTTTTATTTATCCTGTTTTGTTTACAAACCAAAGCAACACTGATGCAGTTAAAGTCACATATTCATGTTTTAAGTCACAGGATGAAACCTAATTTTCATTCCTGCAAAAATTAAGCTCAGTTTCTTGCGTGAAAAAATGTATGTTATAGCTTTATTAAACTAGCTCACTCACAGTAGAATCTTCGCAAAATTAAACGCATTACTTGGAATATTCTCTTAAATAGCAATTTCAATTCATATTGCCATTCTTTGCCAATGCACCATTACTTGGCCATTGATTAATATGAGCTGAATCATTTTGATATTGATGTTATTTTCTATGTGAGATACAGAATTCTCAAACCAAGTGCAAGGAAAAATACTAGAAATTCCCTCAAATACAAATTTTAGCAGCAACTTACAACATTTATAAATTCAAATAGAAAACTTCCAATGCTGCATGCAATAATGGTACCGACAAATGTGCTGAAAGGAAGGAATCAGAATTGAATGGATTTTTTTTCTTGTAGTGAAGCATGACTGAAATCTTTTATGGTGAAATGTCATGCTTTGCCATATCTCGGTAAATAAATTGCCACAAGCTTTCCTGGTCACTCAGATTGAGGTGATATTTTGCCGGTCAGTAAATCTATTGACCTCGGCAGAAAGAGCTTAAAGGAGAGCTCCCCTCACCATGGTCGATAAATTTACCACCCAGCAGAGAATCACCTCATATATCTGATTTTGTTTAACAGTAGAAACACCATGCATAACTGCAAGTATTTCAATAATTCATTATAATGAATTTCCTATTTTAAGAGCAGTTGATAAGATTTACTCCACTCTGCAAAAAGAGCAGAATAACCTCTTTGTTGTTAATGAGAGTTACTGAGGTAGAAGAAAAGAGACCATGGAGGAGGCAACCTTTATAGCACATCAACCATCCCAGATTTAGATCTTGGCTCAATCATTACTTCAGATTGAATAAACAGATTGTAAATACTTACATCAAAATGGCAATCATAGTCATCCAGCAATGAGAGACTGCAATTATTTCTGCACATTAAAGTGCCACATCTAGAAAATTTGCATTTTATTTCATAATACAACATTTTGATACTAATGATTTGAATGACTCCAACTGCATCATTAGCATCATAAGCTGCAATGCTTCCTTCTTTCTCTTCGAAGAAGAAGTAACTATAAAAATTTAAATGACCACATCCATCAGTATAATTAATGACATTTTCTCCCACCATGTTTGTGATTAAAGTACCCTCTAGGCTGTTCCTGTCAACGTATTTCAAAGATAAATGTTGGGGAAGATGGAGTCTTGTTCCCAATGAGTTTATTTCACATTCATATCACAGCATGAACGCTATTACAAATCCATATGTGATCGTTCTCCACAGATTGAAGAGACCTGATTTAAGATTCTAGTGAAATAATGCAATCTAAATCTGCCAAACAAGTCGCCTGCTTGTGTCCCTGCTTAGCACACACTGGTTGTTCTGCTCTGCATGCTGCATGTAGCATATATTGTCATTGGCTGAGTGCTATTCTACTCCTGTTGGTATGTTTTGCATATTTGGCCTTGTGCACTTAAAAATAAACTCTACTACGGGTTTACATGTATGATTTACTTCTATACTTGTACTGTCATCTGATTTACATGTAAAACTCACATCCGTCATTGAAAAGAGCTTTTGTAAATTAATAATTGAATAAAAATAAAATTGGTGAAAAACATGACAAATTTATGAAAGTTACCAAATGAAGTAGTTGCTCATTCGCTAAACTGCCCTGCAAACAGAATAGAATAGCAAGGTATCCTTTCCTGTATATTTCTTATTTAGATTCGTGGTTTGTCAATACCTCAAGAATGAACTTGCATTTTATACCAATTTATTGCGTTGAAACTTGCCGCAAAGCAAATGACTGTCAAGCGGTTGTGGCCAATTTTGCAGGCAAGCCCAGCAGTCATTTGGACCTCTAAGGTTCCCCCAACACCCTTGAAGTGAACGACCAATTAATCTGGAAGATTGGTAGTCAGCACATCAGGAGGTATTGCTGTCTCTTTTCAGTTAGTGACATGGGATCTTAACAGTCAACTGAGCACAGACTGTATCCCAGTTGCATAGGCATGCAATAAAAAATTGATGTACAACATTGACAGTTGCTAGTTGGGTAAACTTTGCCAATGGCAGTGAATGTGACAACAGAACTTATATGGCTGATTTCAAACTCTGCTAGGCATCAGCCAGACAATTATATCAGTATTCAGATGAAATACTGCAGAGGCATAAATACTGCCATAGAGGAAACATGCGTGACCAGGGCCAGATTAAGGGATTGGGGAACCCTAAAACGGATCACATTTGGGGGCTCTCTGGACTATGTATGCAATATACACAAAAATATATTTTGAGAATACTTTCTTGCATGACTTTATAGTTGTAAACCTTTAACTACATGATCAAAGAAAACTTAGTGTAGCTGTCAAATTGTGTTCAATAGACATGATTGTGAGTGCATTCAATCTATCCTGATCCGAGTGAGTTTTGAGATTCGTCTTCGAGAATGAGCGTTCACCTTCACAAACCGTTACTGGTAGTGTGAAGAATATACAGAGAGAGCAACTGCCACATTTGGAAATGTTGATCCCAGCAAGTGATTCTGTTTCATATATGCAAGCATTCCTCACACAAAGTGAGTTTTCTCACCCTTATTCTATGCTCCCAAATCCAGGAAGTGTACAAATTCATCAACGTGACTCGTGTTTGCTGGTGAGTGTGCATTTGGTGATGGATCAAAACACGTTTGATCATTGGAAACATGGTATTGGCCCAAGTACGCACACTTACTGGTTGCAATGATGAACTACCCTACGCACACTCACTAACTGCATCGAATCACACATGCGCAGTGTAAATTATTGATTAAATCAAATTTTATACAATTGACACAGCTAGCCAGTAAATTGGCCTTTGCATAAATCACAATAAATGTTATTGTTCAGACGAATACAATTTATGTGCATTTTGCTGTACCTGCTGACTGGTCAAGCAGTGCAAGTTTACTGATTAAGATCTTGATACTGCCACCATGTAGGAGAATCTTTTATGTGGTTGAAGTGGCACTTGAGGTGTTTTGATTCATTTAATGTTGTACCATGGTGTAGTCCTCAGTAGGTTTGTCAAGTGTTTGCGTCGTGCGTTAGACACAACTTCATTACCTACCATGGGATTGTAATCGACTCTCTGGAGGAGAGATTAGAAGATTATTGTTTGCAGACAGCTGGGCTCCATGTTGTTTCTGTGCACATCTGTCACTAAACAGGTCCAAGACCTTCAGAACAGATGCAATCAAATAACATTTTAATTAAGAGTCACAAATTGACTTCTTTAAAACATAATTAACCTCAACACCTTTGCCACTGATTGTGACCAGTTATATGAATAATGAAAAGTACCCCCAATGAGTTAATTCATTACCTCAGATTCATTTTTCCTTGAAGATGGGTGTCTCCCAGCACCATGGCTCTTAGTGGGACCTTGTTGGTGCAAAACACTACCATGTTACCTCCAAAGCAGTCACCACATTTAACACCACTGCAATAACAGAGCAGTACTTTGAAGTGCTTCAACGTGATAAGGCAATATAAAAAATACTTAAGTCATCTGAACTCCGAGAGATATGACTCGTACCTCCCTCTCCGTCCCTCTTGTCTTTCAGCAGGCACCTGCTAAAAAAAAATATTGCCTTCATTCCCTCTGCAGTCTACCTTTCTGATGAACTCCACAAATCGATGTATCCTTGTTGACAACATCATGGAGATGTGAAATTACAATGCTGGGAATCAGAATTGGACACTTCATCAGCTTCCCTTGTAATGCATTTATGAGCTCTGCTTTACAACTCATTTAAACCGTATTTATGATTTCTAGCCTCTGACATCAACAAATATATATTTGTAAGAACACTTTTATAGTGGCTAGGTGTAACTACAGTATTGTAGCGCACACAATTTAATAACAGTAAAAATATGTATCAAGCGTTGCACTTTCATACAGCTTCTTTAACAACAACAGTGCATACTGCTGCGTGTACTTTCAAGTGTTGGGTATTCAACACTGATAAAATATTGCTCTCCACGATTTAGTATTCTGAAATGATATTTCATTATTTGTTCAGAAGTGATATAGTCTCTGAGTTTTAATATTGTGTGAGCCTGGTGCAATGCTTTCCATTATTTCATGTAGATTAAATGGAGCTTTGAACCCCTAAGCACTTTATGTTCAATAGTGAAATTGCCCTGTTGTTGACTGAAAAGTACTTTTTCTAAATCACACAAAAAGCACCAAGTGGTGAAAAAAAGAAACAATATAAGATTGAAACAATGTATTCCTCGGTTTTCCTATAATTTAATTTTGTCATGCACTATGTGTCTCAAAATAGCAAATTTGCCCTACCAACGAGCACGAGAAAATTGCTACCAGAATGAATAACTAAGCTTTTAATGCAAATTTTATGTTCAAGGAACTGAAGCGAACACACTCCGAGAGAACAACTGTCCAAGGCAATTACCAGCATTCGTCTATAGTTATCACCACAAACCATCAGAATGCCACACGTGTTTCTTACCTTCTGTGTGAGGGTAAACTATCTGAACAAGCACACATTTTGTTTTAACTCATCTTCACTTTTAACTTCCTAAATTCTGTCTTGAATATTTTCAAATTCCAAATTCCAGGAAGATGGACAAAGGTGATGGAATTACTCGAGTGAAAGTGCACATTTTATCTTCTTGCTTCTTTGCTATTCCTCCTGTTTCCCCAAATACTCAGAATGGGTCAGATTAGCTCCGTCCCCTCCATTTTCTTCTTAACTACAAGAATTAGCTCGCTGGAAGTTTAACAAGCTCCTCACACTCCAGGTAAACAAAAAACATCAATGATGTTGGCTAACTGCTTTCTGCTCCATTCCATAATTTTTGCAAAATATTTGCTTTAGTTATTTCAAAGTGCACAGGGACAAATCCACAAAACATACCAAATGGGGAAGGATTGCAGTTAGCTCACATTGATGAATTTGCTACCTGAAGCACAATAACCTTTGTACCTTCTTTTGTCAACAAACTATGATAGTGAATTTATAGAATTTATCACAGCAGCCCCAACTGCCAAAACACATTTAAAGGCAAGCTTGGTGTGATGAGCCACATTCCCACTTTCCCAAAGTTGTGTCTAAAAACTCATAAAACTCATCTTAACTATAACTTAGTGCCATCCTTTGCTAATTATCATCCGAATCGGACAAGCGAGGGAAAGTAGAGCGCAGATTTAATATTTCTGTTATGGTGACTTGGCATTAAATATTCACTGAAAAATATTAAATATGAAACTCTTTCACTATTTTGTATTTATATATGTGAGAAATCTTTATCTGGTTACTGAAGAGCACTTCATGTTTTGTTTAAAAATCAATCACTATTTTTAGCTAGAGGTAGAACAGTGAGCCGACTTGGGAGAGAAAAAAAAACGACACTGGGAGCTAATGGTGGTGCAGTGTTAGCCACATAAGTTAACTTCACAGCAGCCATATACAGGGACATAAAGGTTCTTGGAGAAAGACAATCAATGCCTTCATGCAACCCTTCGGCTTGGGTCTGCTCAGAGGCATTTTTTCACTACGTTTCAATCATGTCCTAGTGCCCTAAAGTGACCTTTGGAAGACATAAAAGTGATGATATTACAACTTTCAGAATAATAATCCAAGCAGATAAAAGGTTTCCATTACAGCAAGAAACTTTCTAAAGCAGAGTAATGACTTAAGGGAAGCGCAGCAACCATTTTGCACAAAGAGCTATGAACTGAAATGACCAATTTACCTGATGTCCCAGGCAAAGTGAGCGTAAAGCTTGAGGGTCTCTTCTCTATGGCTTTGTTGCTTGAATGTCTACATTTATTGTGATGTTGATAGAAAAAAATCTAATTGCCAATGCTAAGAGGTCACGGTTATATAATTGGAAATGCTGACCATTTAAAAATATTCTTTGAAGTTCCGTCCTTTTATCTCACTTCTCCACATGTGCCTCCATTGGAGCTCTGCAAACAATTAACTTAATTCTATGTAGCTATTTTAAAGCTTTAATTGGACATTTTTCCATAGATTTACAAGGTCCTTTACACACATTCCTATCCCCCTATTCTGAATTCAATTATGCCAGGCAATGGCTACATATTCTTTGCTATCCATCTTGAATTGCTTGTTCTTCTATTGAAAAAGAGGCGCTGAGCTGATTCATGAAGTGAATGGTCTCATCCAAAGAGTAGGAAAGCTAATTTGGCAAATCATTTAGTGCAATTGCTGATCGAATTAAGTGAAGAGATTGTCATGTTATTCAAGGTTCATTCAATGAACACATCACTAATGAAGCTAAATAACCTGACTGGCAGAGCAGCCTCATATGATAATAGTGAATGCAGTTGCCTAGCATAGAAGGAATGTTGGAGTTTGACATGTTCATACAACAGAACAAATAAAGCCGTCAGACTTAATACTTGCCTATAGGTTAAATCTTTCCATGGCATCCCACTGAACCATATCGTCACTAATCATGTGCTTGAACCAGAGGCAAAAGGAAAATACGACTTATCTAAAAGTTGAAATGTTGGTTAGCAGTGCACTGTGGAGAATGGGAATTACAACTGAAAGGCACCTTCTTTACCTCCATCTAAGAACAGGACAAATCCCTAGGCCTTTAAGTACCCAAATATACACTCTCCAAATCTTTCAACTAAAACACCACCACTTGGAAGAGCAATTAAAAAGATTAGGATTTTGTTGGTTTTAATTCTCCCCCCCCCCCCCCATTAACTATGAAAAGCAATATCAAATTAATTCCAATGTGAAAGTACAATTTACTGTATTGTCAAACCTCCTTATGGAAAACTTGTGTATTTTACATGTGGTCACCTGAAAAATAGTGGAGGGAGGGGAGGGGAGGGGTAGGATGGTGACCAACTGCACGGTTGAATATCAGAGTCTTGAAATGAGTCCTGAAGGAAGCAAGGGAGAGGGAGGCAAATTAAGTTCTTCTGCGCATGCCAAGTTTTCAATGATGCAACATAGATGCACATGCACTTAGGACGTATTTTCCTGTGATTCAATGCAGCAGGTAAGTGCAGGAGTAATGGAGGGTAGGGGAGCACCATTATGAATTAGAGGATGATTAATATGACTAGTGCAAAGAAATCTAGGTGGTTTTGACTGGAAACTGAATGGGATTTGGCTGCATGTAAAGCGCTTTGAGACGTCGATAAGATGTGAAAAGAACTATATCAAATGCAAGGATTATTGTGTACTACTTCAGCTATTATATGGTTTATAAAGATAAGACTTGCGGATGTTTTACTGTTTTTTGGTTGTGGGAACTGGTTGAATAGTCTACTTATTGAGGCACGGAGTGGGGAGAAACATGATCTTGACATTTATATTTCCCTACTGACTCTAAAGATTAGAAGTTGCCAACACTCAGAATGAAATAATTTTATAAAGTGAAAGGATCTGACCTCAAGGAAAGTGTTTCCAGTAACAACGTGATCCCTAGTTACTGATACAGCTTGCGACAGTTGAAAACATTAATTACATCCCCTGAAACCGGACAAAACGTCTATTACAATGTGACGTACTGTACTTTGAATACGAGTTTGTAATAACAACTCACTAATTGTTCTGATTTGCGTTATATAATTGCATTGCAATTGTTAATGCCCCTCCACCACCACCTCCCCCATGATAATTATTGTAGTGCAATATAGGCAGCAACATTCCAAGCAAATTTATGCGATTATTTTTGGTCCAAAATTCAAACTTTAACTGGTCTTCAAAATCTCATATTTCTGAAACATTGAATAGCAAACAAAATTGTTTCCTGAGGCAGATCCGCTGCTGACTGAGCCGAGAGTTGGGAAGCTGCCACAACCTACTGAAGAATGGAACATTTTCTTCATGTAATGAAAGAGCAAATACATGGATCACTTCCAAGGACCGCAACAGCTTGGCATTGTAATTTGAAAGCAGCTTCAACCAAATCATTGAAAGAGCAAGATTACTATTCTCTGTACATTTAACCTGGGTTCCTTTCAAAGCAGAGATTGATCTGTGCTGTGAACCCACAACCTAATTTGGAATTCATATATTGCTTAACAATTATAATCCAAAGTTACTAACCTTTGTTAACAATTATTTACCTGCATTTAAATTTGGGTCTGCAGAGATCTTGATAAAAATTATTTGCATGTTGCTTTCTATCAACCTTAACAAACATGACTTTTGATAATTAGTTATTAAGTATATACGAACAAAAGGCCTTTCACCATCTCCTTACTCCATTTGTAACTTAAATTTATGAACAAAACCTACTCAGCTCCTTCCCATTTTGGCATAAATCCCATACACAAATTCCGGAAAAAGAAGATTAATTGGCCATTCACTCATTCCCTCATTGCAGTTGGTGGGACAGTTTTATTTCCCATTGCAGCGCATGCTAAATGTTAACTCGTACAGCACCCAATGCTACTGAATGGTTTGGAAAGCACAGTGGAAATATTACTGAAAAGAAAATGATGCCTAACTGTGCAGTCTAGGGACAGGACAAAGATTGCTGCTCAGGATTGCTCACATGACAAATTCCTGGTGGGAACACAGCTGACACATATATAATTCCCTACTAGTAACATTTAACAATATATTGTATTACAATATATCCATTGATTTATAATCTAGCTCTTCCTAAGCATATCCTTCACTTTATACTTACAACAACAAATAACAAGAACAACAAACAAACAAAATTACATTTATAGAGCGCCTTTCATGATGGGAGGACGTCTGATGTATTGGAGATTTGTAATCTCCCCAATCCCAACCCCACTTTGGGTCAGAAACACTGAATGTGCAGCGCCTTGGGACGTCCTCCTGATATGAAAGACGCTATACAAATGTAATTTTGTTGTTGTTGTACAGTTTACAAAATATCTAAATTCAGAACTGAAAATGCTAGTTCACAACAGCTTTGAATTAAACTGTAAAAGCAAAAGAAAAGATGAAATCTAGCATTAAAATCTATAGAATTCAAGCCAAGTGGGTCCAATCATAGATGACATTTCTGCGGCACTAATTAGATTTAGAACATATGAGTCGAATTCCATATTTGGTCACCTATAGGTATATTTATCTTTACAACTTCAATCTCATATGTTCAGTCAGCTGTCTTTTAATAAAATATGAATGATATAACATAAACTACTTTGAATGTAGTCTATCTGGACTGAAATCAGGTCCACCTACTAAATTCTTCCATTCCTCCAAAACATATAACTTTCATCTATAACCTCACTGTCTCAAGTAAGCAATGGGAGAGTGAGGGGATGGGTTTGGAACAACAAAGTGGTGGAAGGCTGGGAACCTTTTCAACAGGCTGGTAAACAAAATGTATATGGGTGTCCTTTCATATCTCTTCATGGCTAGTGGGTACAATTTTCTGGGAATAGGAAACAGTCTACCGTGTCCCAGGAAGATCAGAAAAGAGACTAGGCAAAAAATTGAAAAGCAACACTGCAAGATTAATTCACTCTCCAACAACAACATTAAAAAAAAAACTTTCCAACATCCTTGTACCTACTAAGTCTGCTGTTATGTTTTGTTTTTCACCATAAAAAAGATTAAGGAATTAAGAGATATTTTGATATCTTCATTGAAACAATATGCAAGTACAGTAATGTTCATCTTTTGAATCTATATTAATATGTACAGGAAATTAAAACTCATGACTGCTTAGTTTTTTTTCACAATTCTTTTAAGGACCATAAATCAATAAGGCTATAATGCTGTTCCATATCTGTCCTCATGGATAGTGCCTTAACTTAAAATTTAGCTGATAGATTACACACACTGGCATCTGCCTACCATAAATATTAAATCCCATCACAGTATGTGAAAAGAACTTATCCAAAATGATCAGCAGAATTTCAGTACATTTCTGCAGTGAAACTCAAAGGCATTTTGTCTCCTGGTGCTACAGGTTCTGAGATTCCACAGGGAGCCAGGAGCCACTGGCTATTGTTATAATGATGGATCATGTTATGTGCTGAAAGTAGAATGTGCATAACGATGAAAATGTACTTTAGTTGTTGTTTACTCCAGTCACATTTAGATGACGAGAAATTGCAGGTTTGAAATCAACATTTGAGTACACCCATGAGAAGACTGTTCTTTCAGATTATGAAAGAAGAAAAGTTCAGTTCCAGTCACTTTCACAATAACATGGGTTTTGAACTCAGTGCTTCATGCGCTGTCTAGCGATGCAAAATAGAAACTGGATTACTCGTGTAAAATAAGTTCTGTTAGTACAGTACATTGTTCTTCATTGATGTTGTAATGTCCACTGTAATGGTAAAATTGATTGAGCTATAGATTGGTTGAATACATTAGTGCATGCTAAAAGCTGATTAGGCTGATTTGCTGTGTATGGCTGGGATGAATTCACTCTTCCTGAAAGATTTGGGTTTTTTTCTTTTGTGTAATAAGTGATATCTGCAGCTGCACATTTTTCAAAGGTATAATTTAGTGCTACCATTTGATTTTTGGAGGCAGCACATTCATAACAAAACACACCATGTAATGTCTAATCAACAATATGCTACATTTACGCTTCAGAGATTTCACAGAGTTCATTGATATGAGGTTTCACAGAATTCATTGATACCCACAAAACAAACCCAATTTGCCATTCCTTCCAGGACAAATTGAAAAATCCTGAAAAAGTAGCTTTTCAAGTTAAAGGCAGAATTTATGTTGGAGGCTTTACAAATTTTAAATCCCTGCTCAGAGCTTAAGGCACTGACTTTAGCAGAAACAGTATGACAACCCAAAGTACTTTCACATAAAATGTCAATAACAACTTTATACGAAATATCGGAATCAATTTGACTGATGATCCAAAACATCTTATGAATGCAAATAGTACATACTGCAGAAATTTGCTTAAGTTATTTTCATATCAATGAAAGAACATGTTCAGAGAATACGAAAGATAAAGGCCATTCAACGCTTCCACCAATATTTATGTCCTTCCACATATCATGGACTCTACCCACCTGTAATAATTAATGAAGCAGAGGGTTTGAACCCCTGACAGTACAGTATTTACCTGTTGCGTTGTTACACTAATATAGCCTGGAAGAAATTGGGACTGCTGAATTCTTAAGTCACTGAAAACTCTTCGGTTGTTGAAAACTTCAGCCTGACCAAAATAAAGCTGAAGGAACAGTGGAGGCACTTCAAGTGTATAGTGAAACACCGCTGCAAATAGTGAAGCCACCATTATCAGGCTTAGTAGAAGAATCGATTTTTTCTGTAAAAGAACATGAAAACACACTTATTACTTTTCACAAATGATTACTTTCAAAGGTCTTCTGTATCTCAATTATGGGTGCGTGTTACCCAGTTAAAAAAAAAGGTCAGAAAACACGAGTGATTGTCTGATATCTTTTCATAGAATCATCCAGCACAGAAGGAGGCCATTCATCCCATTGTGTCTGTGCCGGCTCTGAAAAGAGCTGTCCAACTCAATCCCGCTGGCCTGCTTTCTCTCCATAGCCCTACAATCTTGTCCTCCCCAAATAACTATCTACTTCTCTCTTAAAAGTTGTTATTGAATCGGCTTCCATCACCCTTTCAGGTAATGTATTCCAGATCTGAACAACTTGCTGGGGTGACATTTTATTTCCTAACCTCCCTTCTGTTTCTTTCAACAACTATCCTAAATTGGTGTCCTCAGGTTACTGACCCACATGCTAGTGGAAACAGTTTTTCCCAGTTCAACATATCAAATACTCTCATAAACTTGGAATCCTCTATTAAATCCGCCTTAATCTTCGTTGCTCTAGGGAGAATAATCCTGGTTTAGCTAACCTCTCCTCATAACTAAGGTCCTTCATTCCTGGTACAAAGAATATTAATATCTTTGATGCGGGTACTGCTTATACTTGACACTTCATTGCTACTTCTAATCCTTTTGTGTAGGTTTCAACTAATAATAACTGGCTGCCATCACACATGTTACTGAGGTAATATATTTATAAGATGATTTATGGTTGGAGAAGTATTGCTGTTGCACTAATTTCAAAATGGGCTTCGGTTACCAGGTAGGGTGGCAATCAACAAATATCTTGATGTAGTTTGGGGCAGACTGTAAGATTATTATTCTATGATTTGACAATAGAAGGAGGCTAAATCTGCTGAAAAGCCTTCTCCACCCAAACTGTCAGACCGCACAAGATATGGGGGTTCTGAGGCATGGCAATTCATAATCAGGAGAAAAAAAAGTAATATGTTGTTCAAGTGAACATTGCTTTTAACTTTGTAACAGGGAAAGGGTTAACTGAGACCCTGAAGTTGTTCCCTGAAGATGAACAATACTGATTAATGGTGGACTTACATTTTCCCTCCAATTTTGAAGAATTTGTCTCTGTGGCTTGTACTTGATCCTGCCATTCTAAAACCAAAGACTCTAAAAGGCAGCTATGGAGGTTCAAGGCCAATAATCCTCGTTGGAGGCTTTAGAAATTTTAAATCCTGTCTCATTTCAGGCCTTAAATCCTGCTGCCACTCAGGGTTTAAAGTATTGACTTCAGCAAAAGTAAATGATAAACTGAGCAATTTTTATATTAAATGTAACAAATTATGGTCAAACACCCAGTAATATCAAAACATATTGGTTTAGCATGAGTTAATGTAAATTTATGATGACATTTTGTTTTGCTGCGGTCCTATAAAGTAGTTTACTTTTAAAGGAACAACATAAAGTATGGTCAGTACACTTGATGCTAATTTAATAATAATCCTTGCATTTGATTTAGTGCTTTTTCACATCTTATCGATGTCTCAAAGCGCTTCACAGAATATACTGTAAAGTGAATTGACTGTATATTTTTTGTGGGCGAAATGCGGCAGCCAATTGCGCACAGCAGTGTTCCACAAACAGTCATGGATTGAAATTACCAATTTTATTATTGTGTTTTTTTTGACGGATTATTATTAGGTGTGTGGAGTAAGGAAACTTGTCCAAGGTTTCGCCCTGATCTGCCTGGATTCGAACACAGGTCTCACGCTTTTAAGGCGAGTGCTCTAACCACAGAGCTACAGGCCCTCCACATAGGGAAATAGAACAGAGAAAATGGGGTTGAGAAAAAGTCAATTGCATAATGTAGTTTGATCTAAGTCTGTCTTGTACCAGTAGGAACACCAGTGTTCTTTCTTGTAGCCACTTATAACAGAAACAACCCAATGGAAATTCATAATGAAAACATCACTTCCATTCACATTAGTGATAGATAGACTACATTGTCCCTGTGTCGTTCCTCCACTCAACACACCCCCATCATTCCTTATGAAAGATTTAAAACAAATGAAAATCTCTTGTAAAACTGCTGCATCTTCTGTATTGACTGTTCTCGTTGTTTTAATGTCATCAGCCAATTTGACAAGCTTGGAAACACTCTTGATAACCAGATCATTGATGCAAATTATAGAAACTACAAAAATCCAAGCAATCAATTCCTACAGGATGTAACTTGCTCCTTCCTCCTCTTCTGGCATTACTTTTCTGATGAACTCTTTCTACTTTTTAAGCCAATTTTTAATATAATGTCAAGTTCTACTCTGGATACCTGGGATTTTCATCAGAAGCATTCTGGTGATTATACTTAGAGAACAGTACCATCACAAGAATGTTAACATCATATCCGATTGAATCAAGCTCAGGAAAGCACTGACATTGAAGCCTATTCTTGGTTGGAAGACCACAATATTTGAACTAACCAGAAGAAAACTTGATAGAATATGCAGCTGATATATTTATTTTAATTGCAGGTCTTAACATGATGGCACATTTATTTTTTTCCATTTTTTGTAAAAACCAGCTGAACTGAATATAATGCTTTTACAATTGTTTCTAGTCATTATTTGTTATAAACCTGCAGAATAGCATAGTTTTGTTACTTTTGACTAAAATGTACAGTATTTTGCTCCTTAGGGCAGGGGAGAAGGGGAGATCTGCAATCTTACTGCTGCTTGTCGTCTATCAACACAATCCAGTTCTGTAGTAAAGATTATTAGCAGGAAAACAAAGAGTTGAGCAGACTCAAATCAGTGCTGAAAGTATCAAGAAAATTGAGATGGCAGCAGCACTTCAAAGTTAAAAGCAAACTTGCATTAGTACTATGTCAGATCAATCATGTTGCCTATTAACAAGGATTAAATACTAACCCCCAAAGGTGTTGATGTTATCTGCACAATAAACATATTTATGTGTTCAACCATATAAAACTAATTATAAGTGCAAACCACATCAAGGTGAATTTCAACACCAACACAGCAATATTTCAACTTTTGTAATAGACTGCGGCTTTAATAATTCAAATGCAGTAATGGAATATTCAATAAATAATTAAAATTGGTCTAAAAGCTATAATGTTTCAAAAATCCAATCAAAAAGCCATGAATTGTTACAATCTGTGAAATGCAACCACCATTTCTCTGCTCATATCAATTATCTTAATTTACTTAAAGAAATAAAAGCTTTTTCCACTTAATTTTTTTCCTTTAAGAGGGGAGTGCATTCTACTCCAATTAAATGCTAACAAGTGAAAATATTGGCACACACATCATATCTTATACCACTTATTATCACGATTACATTAAATGACTGATTTTTGAAAAACTCTTGGAAAACTACCACTTTGACTATTCCTTCAGTCACCTCCCTCTTCTCTGTTAGGTATCCAGACATCATTGCCTGTTCATATACATCACTGGACATAAAAACATGATAAGTATGAGAAATTTCTACGAATTAAAACAGCTGTAAGCGCAAGGCATAAATTGACGCTCCATTATGAGGAAATTGATGCAACTGGCCATTAAGGCCAACGATAGAATAATAATAATCCATACATTTGGTACAGCACTTTTTCTCGTCTTCTAGACATCTCAAAGTGATTACAGATGACACTGTAAGTTAATTTATTGTATATTTGAGGGTGAAATGCCGCAGCCAACTGCACACAGCAGTGTCCCAGCAGTTGTGGATTGAAATGAACAATTTTGTGTTTTTTTTAAGGGATTATTATCATGCAGTACCTACATCAGGCAGATGTCTTACAAGTTTTTGTGCTTTCAATCACAAGATGACAATTTCAAATATAGTTGCACAATGTTTATTTCAAAATGTACCATTGTTAAAAGAATACAAAGGCCAGCGAAGAGGCAGTTCTTTCTGAAGCTTGGTTAAAATCTGCCAAAGTTATCTGCTAACAAATATTTTGAAAAGGTCTCAGCATTAAAGGAAGTAATTTTGAAAGTTTTCTTCCAATTCCAAGAAATATTTGAAAGTTAGTAGTGTGATGATCTGGACTCGGGAAGTGGTGGACATAAAGACATAAAGGTTCTATCTAAGCAGCAATTTTCCATATACTCTTGCCTCTTAAAATACTGCTTTTGTCGCACAAGCTTGCACACAATAGTTGTGTTTAAAGAGACTCCATCTTCATCTGATGAAAGAAAGAAAACAAATATTTTGCAGCTGAGAACAGTCATCTATGGAGAAACGAAAATCTGCGCAGGGAGTGAATAGGTTTGATTTGTATTCTCTATAGCAGTGACAGTGTTCACCACAAACACTGCATTCAATTAGCGACAGTATCTGTGTTTTTAAACGTGTCCGAGTGAAATAAAGTGTTAACATGTCTCTAAGCTGTTACTCTTGTTTAAATTTGACAGGACATGCTGGGCTCTATCAAAGGTGCAAAATGTGTCAGGTTGATTTCCAATGGAATCCACATACATTTGCTCCTTCGGGGATTTTATGAGCTGAAGGAAATTACACTGCATTCTTTCAACACTTCACAACGTCAATTACATTTTGAGTAATCATTTCATTCTCTGTTGGAGGAAGTCATACCTTTCCTGAAAGTCCAAATTGAATGGTAGTTTTGGGAATGTTTTACCCTCTTTCATCAAACATACCTATCCCCAATGTGGAAGTGATCATTTTAACCTTTGATATAAAAAAAGAGGAATGCTCCAGCGAGTATTGTGTGAGATGGTCTACATTGGACCATCTTACCTTATTCTTCTCATAAATTTAAAGACCCAGTCAATTATTCCACAGCTATTATTGTTTGAATTTATATCTCTGGAGGTGAAGGCAGGGTGTTGAATTGGATCACTGCACTGGCTATTCAACCACTGGCTATTAAATCTCAGTGCATCCGGCGACAAGTATATTGAATGCTTAGCCATGGATAAAACTAAAAGCTCAATACTAACGACTGAAAAACTAATGGTTCTGAACAGGAGTAAGTATATTACTATCAAAATTCACTGAGCTTCTAAGTATTACACTTGTAGTGTTATTAGTGCACAAGTTTAGGCCATCAATCTGTTGAAGCTAACAAAAGGTTTTTATTGATTTATCATAATTACTAAATATAATGTTAACAAATCAATTTTGTTCAGAGTAGATCTTCTGTTTAAAGTAAGTTTTTTTTAATTACAATGAGTTTTCTTTCTAAATTGAAATCATTGAAGGTAGACGCATATGTTTCCTTTTTAAAAACAAAATCGACCTCCACAACATTAAAATTATAACATTCACAGTAAAATCATGTGAAGCCCTTCGTGTCATCTCAACAATGTAATAAGGATGTATATGAAAATACAATTAGTTTCACCAAAACCCTGCTGAATAATTGTAACTGCAATTTGATTTTTGAAACATTTTATTATAACAACCATTCTCATGGATATAGTTATATCGTTTCACATAAAGTTTATAATGAATCATGTAGCATGTGTTTTCTAATACCTGTGATATTATCTCTACTGAGCTCCAGTTGAATGGAATCAGGTAATTCCACCGAGTTCAGTAATAATCATGATCACTTCTAGGAAGCTTCCATGTGGGGCTTTGGTTCGCAAGGTTAACAAATGCATGCGAAGAATCCATGCTCATGGTGTGCTCCTCCAAGTCTTGCTGATAAACCAGGCTGGTCTGTCCTGCCATCAGCAATGCCTTAGAGAACAGCAGATCAGCCTGGCTATTCACCCCAACATGCCTATCACAATAGCCCACAGAAACAGAACAGGGAAAGGTTAACCTCTCCAGTCTCTTATGACTGGTCACCACGATCAAGAGAACAAGGCAGAATTTCGAAGCTTAGATCATCGCAACTATGTGAACAGAATGTGATCTTGAGTTGATTTGAAGGGGTCAGATCTTGGAAACTAAATAAATATCAATGTAAAATGTAATACTAATAAGGACCATAGTTTTTTTTCAATACAGCAAAAAAAAGTATTTTTTTTAGATTAGATGTTCATTAGCCTTCACTGCTTAGTTTTCATACCTTTATGCGGCTAAATAACAGAAGCTTGAAAACTGTCTCTGCACTTTATAAATTTCCTGAACAGGTTGCAGGATCTCAAGGGATTCCTTGAGTGTACTTATTAAGAATGAAATTCAACCAGGCTGATGGTAATACAATGAGCTCAAATGTTCTACCTGTGCCAAACTTCCCACCATCCCATGCAAACCTGTCAGCAGGGTATACACCGCACCAGCTGTTTTTATATTTTTCCCGGTCCATTTAATTTTAATCTCTTCCATCCTCATTTTTTAAAGACACTGTCCTCGCCAATTGTAGCTCCTCTGTTGGTCAAAATGACTTGAGATCGAATAACTGAGTATGGCGATCAAATCAAAATACAACTCAGATTCACATCAAGCAATGGGTTTATAATTTGAGTCAATGAAGGAGCAAAGACCAACAGCTAAAGTGACTCATCTTTTCAAAGGTGATAAACCCTTTATCTTTTGGGTGAGAATCCTAGATTTGCCTTTCCACAGGAAATGTTTTCCATGGGTGTCTGCCTTTCCCTTGCTTTTATTCTACATGGTCCTTCGTCCCACATCAATGTGCACAATCTCTCAACCCTTGGTTAATGTTGCGCTTCTTTGTGGAAAGTTCAAATTGGAACTATGCAAAGACAAAATGTGAACAAAATGATTCATGCCAACAATTGCAAGCTTAAAGCAAAATGTTGGTTAAAACAAAACCTCAAAACGATACAGAATGTAAGAATTATTATAACAAATCTGAGCTTGCACTATGAGCATGGAGAGCACAGACTTGCGTGATTCAATTAATTTTTAAAGGTTTTTATTATAGAAGTTCTGGGCTTAGTTTAATATAATCTAGGTAGTATCACCTCATAATAAGAATGATGATGTTAACTATAATTTAACCCTGAAAACTCCATGAGTCACTCACGTTTTCTTATACTGTACTTACTGCTAATGGATTGAACATTCTCTTAAAAGAAGAAAATCAAGGACATGAAAATTGACACTTTAATATACTGTTCATTTAAAATAATGAATATACCCTTCAAAGTACTTTATATGATCTTGGTATGGGAAATATTTTGCATAATCTACTTGGCTTGATCCCCATGTTCAGGTATTCGATCTTGAGTCAGTTTGACAACAGAAGAGCTACAATCTATGATATGAATTATTACAAATATTACTGATGCCATCCCCCCTCAAGTTACATAGATTTAGGGTAACCTTTCATAAATCCTTAATTAATTAAAGTCAAAGCTGAAATCCTTGCTGTGCATTTTTGATTCCTAACATTTCTCAATTGCAGCAAAAATTGTATGAGATGCAATTTGTATTCCATCAACAGGATTTTTTCTGCATCAAAGGTCTTCAGTTTCTGATCCACATGGTTTTACTTCACGGAGGGTATGACAGAGGTGCAGTGAGCACCAACAGTGGAAAATTGTCATTTTGTGAGTTCAACCTGATCAAAGTGGATCAATCACCCCAAAACCCCTGCTAATCCAACTGCCAATCATTTCTGTGGAATCCTTCATCAGTTAAGGAGTTGTCACACTTTGTAAATCAGGCATTCAGTGGGTTTGGCTTCAGTAATACTGTAACTGTGGATGTTGAACACCTCAGGTTGACAGAGTACAGCAATGCTTGAAAGGCTCTAGAAATAACTTCACTGATTCCTTCTTAAAAAACAAATTTAAGTTGCAATTCCACAATGATTGCACCAGCTAGAGAAGAAATGGATCAATACATGAAAGATATCAAAACAATAAGAATATGCACAGCCCAGACGAGGGAGAAAAGTTGCATCTTTAAAAGAAATTAAAATATGAATTTCTTGGTCGAAGTTCAAAGCAAAAAAAAGCTTAAAGACTAGTGATGATGGAGATGTCTAGGAGATCCAAGGATGACAATTTGGCAAACTAGAGGTCTTCAGATAATTCTCATGCTACCATTGCTTTATGGAGATTGCAATAAAGAAAAGCTTAACTATTTACGAAGAAGCTGCATCTAGTCTTCATTGTCAAATCTTGTAAAATGATTTTTGGTACCAGTTATAAGCAACCAAAATTTGCAGCAAAATTAATAGTAAACAAAACGATGTGCTTACGTGGTGTTAATATGCAAATTGTGTTGAATGCAAGTTCATTTCTAAAATGCAGGGATTTAAAATGGTCTGCCAGATTTTTATATGACATAGAATTATTATAACTGGGATTTATTTCAAAAGCATTAGTAATACAGATGAGTAGAAATTTCAGGATGGGGATTATTTTAGGCAGAAAGTAAAGTACATTGCCCTTCTAAAATTTCACCTGTACACTTAAAAGTCTCCAAACACTGAAATTTCTTGATTATAATACATTTCTTTTAACGGGATTTGAAAGTACAATATCTTACTGTTCCAACACTATAGTACCTCAATTTGGGAGAGAAATTGCACAAAATCTAGAGTTAGGCTTTTTCTTAGCATTTCAGAGCATTCAATTGCTGAGGCAATTCTTAAATTTGGTCTTTGGAGACCTGTAGCTCAGTGGTTAGAGTACTTGCCTCGCAAGCCTTCGATTCCCAGCAGGGCGAAACATTGGGCAAGTTTCCTTACTCCACACATCTCTGTTTTACCAAGCAGTAAATTGGCAGATTGCTTTTCCGGAGGTAATAATCCCTTTAAAAAAATTGGTCACTCGATCCACAACTGGTGGTGATACATAACTGTGTGCAAATTGGCTGCCGGGTATCATCTACAAAATATAGTCACTACACTTTACAGTATATTCTGTGAAGCGCTTTGAAATGTCTCAAAGATGTGATAAGGAGCTACATCAAATGCAAGGATTATTATTAACTTTTAAAGTTTTTTTAATACTGTATAAAGAACCTAGAGAAAAACAGCTTCAAAATTAAGATTTATTAAGATTGTCATTAAATTAAAATTTTACAAAATGCTAATGCAAAAAAAAAAGCATTTTAAAGTCGAGGTATTTCTGCCCCCTTATTTCGAAAAGGAAATAAAGATGTTGTACAAATCTTCTGGCAGTCTCATCCTAGACTTCTCTGTACAAAATCCATCTGAATGTTGCACGTTCACAGAGAGGAATCTGTATTCCTAAAAGCGGTGAAGGAGTTCATGAGCTGTCTTTCATTTCCTCTCAGTTAAAGAAAGCATACATGGTGTTGAGCATCCAACAGTTTCAAGGGAACTCTAGGGGAAACAGCTGGATGATGGAATAACATTATTGGAAAGCAAGAATTATTCACAAAAGATGAAAGCTGTCAATTGAATAATACAGAATGAGTCTAATTTATTTCTTATCAGAATATTAAACACACACATATATATGTACAGCAGAAGCCAGTTTATCCGTGACTCGATGGACCAGCACTGTATAACCAGCAAATGCATAAATAATAACATAATAACAGAATACTGTATTGGTACTTATTGTTAAAACTACTCTTACGATTTTTACCTTTGCTGGTAGATGTTGCGCTTGAAGTCATGATGCTGCGGTTGAGGTTTATAGTCCAGCGATTCTTTTTAAAATGGAGCACGCCAAGCAGTGAAAAAAATGGAGCGGGTATGAATTTAAAGCCATACTAGCAGCAAGCCGATAACACTAGCCGATAACCCACATTGTTGCGCAGGTGCAGTATTTCGGTTTGCCGCTAGTAGAGTCTAGGGTTATCGGCTTGCAGCTAGTAAAGTCGCGCGATTTTAAAATTGCGCTGCCATTTTTTTCACCCGCTTGGCGTCCTCCATTTAAAAAAGAATCACTGGATTGTAAACCTCAATCAGTAAAGGTGAGAAGCGCAAGAGAGTAGTTTTAACAATAAGTACCAATATAATATTCTGTTATTATCTGTTATTACTTAGTCCGGTGCGTATGGTGTGTGTTAAAATAAATTAAATTTTTTTGTAGTGGGTTTTTGGCCGCGGGCTGCCCGAATATCCGGCAGGCACTTTAACTGGCATTGGCCAGGTCCCGCAGGTGCTGTGTACATATATATATATATATACACGTACAGTAAAAGCCCGTTTATCCGGCATACAGTAGAAGCTCGTTTATCTGGCACCCGCAGGACCTAGCCAATGCCGATTAAACGGCATTCCAGATATTCGGTCGGATCCAACGCCGAAAACCCAACACAAAAAAAATTAACTTATTTTAACACATACCATATTAATAATAGACTAAATAATAACAGATCATAAGAGACCTTTGTTTTTCATCTAAAAATTCACCAAAAAATCACCTTTGCTGGTAGATGCCTGGTTTGAAGCCATGATGCTGGGGTAGATGTGTATAGTCTATCGATAACTTCTACAATGGCGGATGTCACACAAGGGAACAAAATGGTAGCATGACTTTAAGGCTCTACTAGCGGCAAACCGAAATACCTGCACAGTACTCTCGTGCGACAATCGATTAATTAAATGCGCCACCGCGATTGTGCCGGATAACATCTGGTTAATTGGATGGGATCTTTTGTTTTGACATACATGTTATACGGACGTTCCGGTTGATCGAGTCACGGATAAACAGGCTTTTACTGTATTTATATATATATACATGTACACACAGAGTAAGAATAATGTTACATGGCTATTCATTATTCATTGATATCATAAATTATGACAACTGGAACTGAGATTAGGTTACTCTCTGCCAAAGAATTACCTTTTTGATATAGCATTTACTGATCATTATTTGCATATCAGTGATAATCATTAAACAAATGTCCAGCAATTATTTCACCATCATTGATCCTTCAGCGCAAATCAACTATGTGGAGGGGAGAATTCACGATTGACAATAGGAACGGAATCAAAACAGATAAAAATTATGCATAAGACACATTATACACATAATACAACAGCAATAATTCCTACTGCAGCCAATGTAGGTGGGGAGGAGAAAGATGACCAAAAATGTGGACAAAGAGGTACACCTTGAGATTCGCCTTGAACAAGCTAAGGGAAGGAATGAGTGATAAGGCTGGAGTTCCTGAGTTCTACAATCTAAATACAGATATGAAATCTGACCAAGATGGCAGAGCAAAAACGTTATAAACTAGTTTAAAATGTATTAATCTTAAGCAATGCATTTGGGTTACAGCATCCCATCTCTTCTTAGATCCAATGGTAACTTATTATTGCTACATGTTTGGTGGACAGGGAGGGAAAAGTCAGTTATTTCAGTTCTTATAGACACATCCTTCTTTCACAACTCAAAACTTGCCATCTTACTCATGTACAAATTAGAACCTGTGTATTTCACCACTATCACAATGTGGATAGGGTACTCCTTCAAAACAGCTAATGTATTGCATTAGCCCCCAGAATAGCATCTTACATGTACCTTTCCATTATCTGTTAATGCAGCAAGTTGATTGTCATCTCAAGGGAAAATTCTGAAACTAGAACATCAATTTTCTTCTACCTGTTAAATTGGACAGGTTTCCTTTTGTACGCTTTTTTTTTTCTTTTGTGTATCTGAAGGTTATTAACGGGATAAAGCAAGAGCACAGGACAAAGGGGACCAAGGCCATTGGAGAACTGAAAAGCATTGGAGCTACTAGAAGAAATTAAATTGTCTCTTAGTGACATATTGTACTCTTTAAAAAAAATGCAATGGTATTGAAAGACATAGATCAAAGTCATAATTACTGATGTCCTATGTGTGTGCAAGGACTGAATACTGTACTGTATATCAGGATAACAGATGTAGAAAGTGTGTTCTGGTAAATAAAACTACTTCTATTTTATTTGGTGACAGATTCTGTTTTCCACAAATCATCAAGATTACTCAGAGGCATATTCACTCCCTGCTGAAGGCACATGCACAGTCCTGAGGAACAGTTTCAAACAAAATCCGTCATCCAACAGTTGATTAAAAGGTAATACACAGAGTATTACAGTTTTGACATTATATTCAAACTTCCACACTTAAAAGCTAATAGAATGAAACAAGTGACCATGATTTGCAGAACAAAGCTTTGTCTAATGTTTTTAAAAACATAGTATGACATTTCACTCAAGGATAATGGACTTTATGAAGTATTCAAGTCTAAAGATAACAACAATGCAAAATTACATTTGTATAGCACCTTTCACATCAGGAGGACGTCCCAAGGCATTAGACAGATACACTGGTGGTGGGGTGGGGTGGGGGGTAGGAGTTGCCAATGGTTCCATCGAAGAAAAGAGTCTTGAGGCAAGACTTGAAATAGTGACTGCAGGCTCGCCCCAATGAATGGGTGGGTGGGTCAGGGGACGTGGAGCAGACAAGGATGAACAAATAATCTCAAGCAAATCCAATTGTTAAAAAAAAGGATAGTTGGATAGTCCTCTAACAATGGCACTGAAGGGTAGAGCAAAAATCCATATTGACCCAGAAGTTGTAGGTTCTATTCCAAATCTGTACTAACAAGCTGATTAATAGTGGGAGGGAGGATGAATTTGCCCTTTTACTTTGCTCCCTGGACTAAAGAAGGGGAGATATGTTAATGTTAGTTCCTGTTTCTTATTGCTATCTACTGAATAGAAAGCAAATAGCAACTTATGTCAGTGACCAGGAATGTGCTACACAGGAATTCCACAACAACACAATCCACTTCTGGAGTAGAGTTCCCTTAGGTTCTGCTCCATAATTATAATCAATAGTGCACCAAAACAATTTTTTTCTTAACCGGTTGATTTATTAATTAAATTGTGCCTATACTATGGTGGAGAATCTATGGTTGGCTGGCTCATCAAAGAATAAAACTGCAGATCAAGCCTTTCAATCATCCTGTTGGATTTGAACCATGGTACAAGCAAACTCCATTACCGATCAATCACAGCTTCAGTTTAATATCTTATTTTTCCAGGTCCTATGCAGTTTCAAAGATGCTTAATAAGGGAGAAATGCTCCACTTTGGTGGATAGCATACAGGAGGGGTGAACAGCTAAGAGCAGCTCACAATCAGAACTGAATGTCTCCAATTAAGTTTTTAAATGCAGAGGAAGTATTATGTTTAGTCAATTGGAACACTACATTTCCAAACTCAGAATAGATCGATATGCCAGATACACCATTAGTATTAGTCACTCATTAATGCTACTGCGAATGAACAGAACCTAAAATAATTCAAAGCATATGGTTTTAAAGGTGACCCAAATAAGTGACAGCCATTGGAAAAACACAATCCTGGGATTTAATTGTAAAAAGAAATCTGTTTAAGTCATCTGAAAAATGCTAGGTTTATTTGACCTCTCAACTGCAGGAAGGGTAGAAAACTGAATCATTTTATCTTTACCTAATATGCTTTGATGCATAAAAAGCATTTCTTAAACTACGTCCTTATGAAACAGTTTATGAACGAATCAAACATCAAGCAGACAAGTTTTATTTCATGAACATTTCTGAAAACTCACGAAGTAGCAAAGCAGAAATATTGTCCCAAACTACTGAGTTCATGCATTTGAGCAGCTAAAGATACAGTAGGTAAAGTTACGGTAGTTGAATGGTATGTCCTCTAGATTCAGCATTGGAACAAATCACATACCATTAAACCACTCTTCATAATAATTTATACCATTACTCCAAAGATGCATTGGTAAGAAAGCAATAAAGGTGGAAATAAAAGTAATTCCGAGTTAATTACCATGAAGTTCAACCCCCAGATCTACTATATAGAACAGTTCACTTTTGCTCAATTTATTCCTGAATTCAAACAATTGCACAGGCATGTCAGTACAGTAAGCAATTGCATTAAGTCACTACATTTTTAAGTTTAGGTAGCAGAAGATTTTAAGTGCAATCCATTTGATTCAATGTTATACTGCAGTGCTCACACGTAGTGTGTGCAATATCATCTATCATTTGGAGGACAGTAAACACACCAAATGTTGATCTGTCAGAAATAATTGATTATCACGACTTCTCTTTTTAAGCAGTTAATAAATGTTTTGTCAACATTCTCACACCTTTCTTATTTTAAAATAATTGAAGATTCTACACTGAGTAATGGGTACAAGGCTGTGATTCTTTTAAAAATTGAAGCTTGAGGTGAGCGTTGAAACAATAGCTTTTTGGCAGTTTATTTTATATAATCTTTACAATGCAATAGATTTTAAATACCAGTGATACTTGTTTTACTGCTCACAAAAATATATCAAACTCTATAGTGAGATTGGTGCTAATAATAATAACCCTTGCATTATTATTAACACACACATCAACTTGCAAGATTACATTTATTTAGAGTGTTCATGAATACATATATATTTTATACCAGTGTTGGTTTAAGGGTTTCCTAAGTAATTAAAAAAAAACTGATGTTAAGTCTGTCACCCATTTGTTCCTATTACAACGATAGGATTTTAATATTTCTTGGGGTAAAATTCCAATGTATTGGCAGCATAATCCACACGCAAGCATTGGGATACATTCAATGATTCTGGAGTGAAACATATTCACAGAGGCTGGAAATTGAAAACCCAAATGACTGTCTGAAATGTACATTCTTAACTTTCCGTTTACAAAGCCAAAAGTCCATGTGTTATGTTTGACATTGTTATCCTTGGATAAAAAGCCATACACACTGAGGATAGCTCTTGGTTGGGAGCGGATAAGGACACATATAGAATCATTGTTGAATGTTTGGGGGTAGGATAAAAAAGGTGAAGCCACAAATGCATTCAAAAGCCTGAAGGTACCATATGTATCCACAGTAGATCCAAGGTGGCAAACAAACAATAATGAAATCTAATGAAATCCATAACTAAATTAAATTTCCACCAACAAGACCCATTCCATCTGTGAGCTACAGTGAAGGAAACAGGTAGACTTGAAGCTGATTTTGGTGACTGAATGGAAGGAAAGAAAATCAAACCTCTTTCAATAGCAGAATGCATAAATTCAACAAATATTATTAATAATAAATGGTTTAATACTGAGCTGCACGGAAGATCCAAGCGGTAAAATGTTGCTACTGGCCTTGCTGGCAGGCACACTATGACAGGTAATCCCTATAATAACAGATCACCCAATCATGAGGGTAGGAACTTTACCAACCAGCCAAAATGGTTGTCTTAGGTTTCATTGATGATCTACAGTATTCTACTTTTGCCAATCTCAGTTTCAATTGCTCTGTGGATCCTGCAATTGGCCTCAACTTTCCTGGGTAGAGGAAAGGAGGAGAATAATAATAATTATTATTTATACATTTTGATATAGCACTTTTCAGGTATTCTAGACATCTCAAAGCGCTTCACAGAATATGCTGAAAAGTGAATTGACTGTATATTTGTGGGCAAATATTTCAAAGATACCATTCCTTGTCATTACACAATAGCTTCCTGAAAGGGTGCAGAAATCCAGGTGGAATCGGGATTTGGTTCCTCTGTGCTTCTCAACATAGTCGAACAATCAGGAAATACACTATCTAAAGGAATAAATTGTGTTGATATGTTGCCATGTTCACCCCTAAAAGTTTCAGCAGCACATTTAGAGATTGCAGCTGAGAGCTAGCGGTAATTTACAGGGAAGTGACGATAATAGTAATTTGCATTTATATCGTACTCTTCGCATCGAATAATGTCTCAGGGCATTTCTCAATGACAGGGTAAGATGCCAAGCGAGGGAGAAAAGAAGGGTGGGCGAATACAGTCCTGGTCATAGGTTCTGAGGTGGGATATAAAGACAAATAAAGAGCTGTTGAGATAAAGGGGTAGAGGAAGCAAGTTCCAGAGATTACAGGCATCGTACAGGTATCTGAAAACATAGCCAGGCACACACTTCCAGTTTCTAATTAAAGTAACATTAATTGATACAACCATGACAACACATTTTGCTACCAGGACCAGATGATGTGTGATTTAAAAAGTACGTCTGGTAGAAAACATTGTAAGCATGCATCATGTAGTAAAGTATTTGTCCTATTTAAGATGTGTAAAAAACTGCAACTATATTGTGAAATGACATTACATTTTAACAAAAAAAATGTACAGTGCTATTAACATGTAAATAGTGTCTGAAAGCACTTCCCCATGGATAATAACAACATTCCAGAAGTGGAAGAAGCTGGGTTTCAAAGTCTGTTCAGGATCAAACAAAAGCCTATTTTTTCAGCTTGATTCAGTCCTGTCTCTGAAAGCTGTGGGTTCAAGCTTCTTGTCAAGAGTACAACTCATTGGGGAGGGTTGAATTGTCAGAAGTGTTGTCATTTGGATAACCTCCCTCAAAGATATGTCCATTTATTCTGGGAATGTTAAAAATCCCATGACACTATTCAAAAGAAGATTTAGTTTGGATTGTGTTTCATCTCTTGTCTTAAGAAACAACTCTACAGATAACATCATGCCTCTTTATGGGATCTTGCAGTGCACAAAATGAGGAGCCCACAAATTCATTCAATGCACCGAACAGCAATTACCTGTGAAGCACTTTGGGATGTGCCAACATTAGATTCAAGAATAATTATTATTTATTGCATCGACAACACAACAGTGGTTGTACACCACTACAGTCAGTCTGAGTGAGCAACCAGGAAGTTTAATGGCACTGGAGCCAGAAGCATTGGTGCTGGAAAGAGGAGTAAGACATGGTTTTGTTGGCGTTGTGCTGTAGAAAATTTAAGCATAACCCTGGTTACTGGACACACAGGCAACGAGAACAGCATTGGTTTGGGGATTAAAGGTGATTATTGAGTTGAGATGAGATTTCTCAGGGCTCAAATGGAAGTTAGCCCTGTGCCTGAAGGTATTGCAGCTGAGGAGGAGAAGTTAGATGAGGACTTACATGGTGTTACAATGTCATTTATGTCACGCTGAATGTGCAATGTCCAATTATCCACATTGCTGATCCACAAAGGGGCCGTTACTAATTAGCTGCAGATTTATGTAACTACTGTATTACATTGTCATTTCAGCTATCATTTCCCTTTTGTCAGATATACAGAAATCTATAGCTAATGACACTTATGGTCCACGTATTGCAAGACCAACTCAGCCTACACAAGTTGACATTTTATAAGGTTGCCCTTATCTGCACTTCTGCTTTGACTGTCACCATGTATTTGTCAAACCATTACCCTGAGAAAAAGGTGGAACTCAGTCATTTCCCTAGTGCCAAAATACACAGACGTTTGTATCGTTTCACATAAATTAACAGGATACAAAGGGTCTATGCTAAGTTTTCAAGAAAATAGATTTTCTGCCTATTACGTGTGACGGTTACAGAATTATATAAACTCTACTGCATTAAAACAAGGCATTTTGCCCAACTTGTCAACTGTCAATCAAGTATTTAGTCTCCACATGTGCCTCTACCCATTCTAATTCCCTCTCCATTTTCCTGTCACACACCACTCTTTACCCTTCATTTCTCCTGTATTACTTTTTATAATTTTAATAGCTTTGTACATCTGTAGTCAGACTGAGATTAAATCATTGTGATAATAACTGTGACAGCAACACCTGTATTTATGGAGTGCCTTTGCATGGGGTAGCATCTCAGAGAACTGAACAATAGCGCAGTTTGATGCTAAGCTTTGGGAGAAAGGGAAGGTCGAAGAGGAAAGTCTTCAGATGCGATTTAAAGTCAGGCAAAGAGGTCACGGTAACAATCAGCTCAACATCCAGAACTGACACGGGATGGGTTCTTCCCTTGTGAACTCTGTTAAGTATGTCAGGTGCCGATTTGACTGTGCTTGTGAATGTAAATTAAGTTCAGCCCTGCAACCTGCCAACATATTGTATGGCTTCTGATGAGTAGGACCTGAACACCTGGTCCAATGTGAATTCTGGAATATAATTCCATCCAAGACGGACACAACACATTGTCCAGTGCTGGAGATTCTTTATTCAGAGCCTGTTTAATATTTGGCTTTCTGTGATCATTTGTTTTGACATGATGCAAATACTGTAAAGCCAAAAAACGTGCTCAGGAACAGAAACACTGCATGAATATTGCAAACAACCTCTGTGATTTCATACTATTCTACAGCTGCAGCAGCTTCCCACTACTCAGCAAACACTGGCCTGCAGTGTGAATTATAAATGTAAATGCTGCAGCTATTTAAAAACAAATTGTTGTCACAAGACTAAAAAGATTTTAGAATGCAATAGATAATACAGGCGTTTAACAATAATCCGCTCAAGGAAGATTTGTGGATTCAGTTTCCATTCCGAAAAGTAAATCTCCATGTTCAAATCCCCTTACAGCACTCCCCCAAAGGCAAAGATGGTTTAAATCTCACATTTTGCTGTTGCCTTTAGGAAACCATATTTTTTCTCCATACATCACTCCACATTTATAAGACAAAGACATGAACTGTCAGGGGCAATGAAGCAGACAAGCAAGGAACAGAAAGCTGTTGTGTAACCCTTTCACCTCATCTCTTGAGTATCAAAAGTCAACTATTTTATCCGGGTCTTTCATAAACAGAAATAAGTACAAGGATTTCATTAGCTAACTCTTGGGAGTATGAAAACTTGATTTTACTAATATTGTTTTGGTAAAGCAATTCAGCCCAAAGTTTCAGCAAAAGAAAGAGAATTTAGTCAACACACACAAGAAACATCTCATAGGTATGCAGAGGTATTTTCATTTCAGCTGAGACCTAAGAATGTTATTGAAGCATTTCTTTGAAAACCATTATTTTAACGGAAAGTAAATGATGCCATATGTTAATCCTCTGCGTCCATAATTGCCATGCAGGTTTAAATATTGTTTTGTTGATTCAAACACTCTCACGATTTGGAAAACAATACTACACTCTAGTGCAGCTATAGATTAAGCATTGTTAACTGAAGCGAGGATTGATATTTAAACTGCATCAAAAGGCTTTTAAGATAGTATTTTTTTAATATAGAATACAGTCACACACCACTGACAGCCAGAAGCTTAAACTCTCAGGATTCAATGGCTGAGCACTTCCCAAATATCAAGCACAAGCATACGTTTCCCGCACAGTTCCACGTGACTGCAAAGTAAACAAGTCACACAGAGTTTTTAGACTTTTTCTGGATAGGAACCAAAACTGACTGCTGAAGTAAAGGCTGGGATCACATCAAAATAATGATCGAGATAGCCACTTTAGGAAATTACACAATTGCAAATGTACAAATAGTTTTTTCTATCATCTCTGAAAAGGTGTCCTCACGTCATTCTAACAAATTGTAAGTAATTCAGAACTACCAGAATTACACCTCATCTTTTCAAAAGTATCGCAAGATGAAAATTGCCATTGTGCTTCTTAACTTAGCCTCGCAACAAGAGTCAATGCACAGGCATTTTCTATCTGTTATTCTGGCATTGAAAGAAGCCAGTGAATTCACCAACAAAGGACAGAATGGACTAAATTCAGTTACTTCCAGCCTCCACTTTGTTAAATTACAGCCCTGCAAGTGCATGTAATGCCTGAGTAAAGCTGAGGAAATATTCAGCCACTGATGCCGATGGGCAGCAGCTATAGCTCCGTATCTCTCTCTCCCCAATCACAATTTCATTCGTTCACATAGTCATGTGTTGATAGCTTGGTGAATCTATTCCTCCAGTTCAGTGCTTCCCCTGTGACAGGAATTATTAATATGAAGGTCATCATCTTGCTATATCCACATCAATACTATCTAATTTTAATTGCGGAGGTGTTCAGGTCTGCAAATTTCATCCCCGTCGCAAGCATGCTAAAAATAAAACACCTGAAACTATTTGGGAAAAGTCAAATTACAAGCAACTATGTGGCTTACCTTAAAATATTTGATGGAGCTGGGAATCAGTCATTATTTTCTGAGGATTGTGAATGGGTTATTATTGGATGACAGCAATTTTGTTTCCTTGTGGCTTATGTTGCATGAGATTTCAGTTCCTTGTGTTTGCAACTTGTAGTTAGCTCATTTCTCTGATTGAGACGACTGATAAATTGATCAATTCAAGCCTTGACTGTGGGACACTGCTCTATGTAATTGGCTGCCACGTTTCACTCACAAATAATTCACTTTACAGTATATTCTGTGAAGCACTTGAGATGTCTAGAAGGCGTGATAAGATGCTATATCAAATGCAACGATAATTATTGTTATTGACTTGCAGGGTACAAGTGGTGCTAATATCTAAAAAAAAGATCTTGATTTAAGAATAGAGGGTTAGCATATACAAGTTGACAGATACGTTAGGAAATACACTTAGTCCTCACTTCACGTCGTAGTTGTGTTTGCGAAAGTGCGACTTTTAGCAAAACAGTCTTAAGCAAACCGTACCGGACATTCAGGATTTACGTACACCAATGCCACCCAAAGTAGTCTGTTTCCAGCCCACGTGAACAAGGTAATATCGAACATTGCAATGTTAAATGAATATATGTCCCCCTAAGTATCAGCGATGTATTAACCAAACAACGTTGACTGCAGTGAAGTTAAGCGAGCTCTACCTGTACAGTGAAGTGGAGCGCAGTGAAATGTTAAGAGATGTAAAAAATCTTGAAGATTTGATTCTATCGGCAACAAAAGACATTGACTGTTGTGGTTAATAAGTGTGACCTTGCCTTCCCTACTTCACCACAATACTAATGCCGGCATTATTGTGCATGTTATTGAGATATTAGCTTTGTGCTAGTTTTTTTATTGAGAAAAGGTAGGCCACCAACTGGAACTCTGCCAAAGATGTGGCATCTGAAATTCTGTTCTAACTAACTTTACCTTAATATCTTTCTCTACCTTCAGAACACTCCTGTAAATGTGTCTTTGCTTAACAGCTTAGGCTCTTATTTTCCTGTATGATGTGCACTATTGCATTTGTGAAGTGCTTTGAGTCATTCTTTCTTTTTAAACCAAAAAAGGTCTATATAATTTCAAGTTGTTGTTGCTTGACACTTTGAGACCAAGGTTCCTAAATTGTCACACCTTTGAACAGCTCATTACAAATTATTAATGTTAAACAGAGGCTTAAATGATAAATGATTCAAAAGGTACTTACAGAAGTTGTTGCTAAATGTTCAAAAAATTGGGATAGGGAAATTTAGATCAAATTTCCATTCTCTTTGACCTTCTATATCCAGCCAGATCAGGGCAAGTTTCCTTACTCCACATGCCTAATAATAATACCTCCAAAAAAAATCACAATAAACATATCAATCCACGACTGTTTGTGGGAAATTGCTGTGCGCAATTTGCTGCCACGTTTCGCCCACGAATGTACAGTCAATTCACTTCACAGTATATTCTGTGAAGCACTTTGAGACATCTAGAAGACATGAAAAGTAATATATCAAATGCAAGGATTATTAGTTTATTATTTTTGTATTCGAGTAAGGGAAACTTAGAAGGCCTACAGTCAGTTTGTGCTCTGCCTGTTGGCGTTTAGAAGTATGTGTGAGCTGTGCAAGTTTTCAATGTTCTGTTATGCTTAGATATTATAATGATTTATTCTTAACCTGCTGACATGCGGCAGGAGTTGAAAATTTGATATTTAATCTTCATGCTTATGGAATGGTGTTGATCCAATTGTAGAGAGCTACAGCTATGCAGTCTCTAGCATGTATTTCTGACTGTATAATCAGCAGATACTTGCTTGTTGTATTGAACATAATAAATTGCATTTCTGCATTACCCAAGCACACTTTTGAATTTGACACACCAGTAATTCAGATTTGCAAGTGTATAAGCTGCTGAAAAAGGGTTTGCTGCTACAAATGGAGCAATTCCGTGTCATGCTGAGTGATTGACAGACTAATGATCAACATGAGTAACCGCCAGAAAGATTAGGAATGAATCTAGTATCATACATATCATTTCACTTTCTATTTATTTCTCGGCTTGCTATTTAATGCCTTATTTATACCGATTCTGTGTTTCATCATCACTACCAGAAGCAAAGCGATTTAGAGAGAGAAATGGGCTTTATATTTACTACTCCAAAATCATGGAGTGCTCTGCAGATGTACCATTTAAGCTCAAAGGTTAAATGAAAGGCTGATGCAAAGAGTTCAATTTAGAGAAATAACAAACGCATAACAATGTTATCCACCAAAGAACCAGGAGTGCGACTTTCCAAAGTAAAAACTGAATCAAACTTGAGGCAAACAGTGTAGTGTGAACAAGGCCAGCAGTCTGGTACTGAACAACTTGTAGTATATGTTCTAAAAAATGACACCGATGCACAGTGGAGTCCCGTAGCTCAGTGATTAGAGCACTCACCTTACAAGCGTGAGACCTGTGTTTGAATCCAGGAAGGTCAGGACAAAACCTTGGGCAACTTTCCTTACTCCACACACCTAATAATAATCTCTCAAAAAAAACAATAGTAAAATTGGTCATTTCAAACCGTGACTGTTTGTGGGATACTGCTGTGTGCAATTGGCTGCCCCGTTTTGCCCACAAGTATACAGTCAATTCACTTTACAGTATATTCCGTTCAGCGCTTTGAAACATTTAGAAGACTTGGAAAGTGCTATATCAAATGCAAGGATTATTATTATGGTGATTTTGAATGGGATTTTTCAAAAAGTAATCTGAGCAGAAGCTCCTTCTGGAAACTAGAGGTTTATGACTCTAACCCACAGGACCTCCCCTTTGCAAATAGAGTGAATTGGAGTCCAACTCTCTCACAAGAATCAGTGACATACTCACAGTTTCCTTATTAAGGAATCTCATTCAACCCCCATGGAGTTTACATTTTTGATTACCCTAGAACCCCGGCTCAAAGTCGAGCAGGCAGGATATTTCTTTAGTTTATGAGCAGAGACTCACATGGCTGAACTTGTTTTCATAAGAAAACAAAAGTTGGTGGAGGGATGGTAGGATTTTTGAAATAATCAGACACAAATAATGTAAAGTGTAAGTTGTACAGTGAACACATCACTGTGTTCTATCTGACTTCAGCAAATAACTATCAAATTCCCTTTTGCATTTGTTGATATCCAGTATCCACTGTCTCCCTTGTCTATTCTGCACTCACTAGTTATTACATGTTCACTAGGTTTCCTTCCGAGCCAGAGAAAATAAATCAGTTTGGATTCTTCAGCTGCACCGTGATATTTAGTGATGTATTATTAAGATGCGGTAAATAGCCATTTGCATATACAGTGAACCTATTATACATTTTGTTTAACTGTTTTGTTTCGAATTTAAGATCCTCGTCCTCACCTACAAGGCTTTGCACGGCCTTGCCCTATCCTACCTAGCCAATCTACTCTCCCCCTACACGCCCACCCGGACCCTCCGTTCAACAGGACTTGGCCTGCTCCAAGCCCCCCGCCCGAACCGCCCCACCATCGAGGCCGGGCCTTCAGTTTCTCTGCTCCCACCTTATGGAATGCCATCCCTCAATCCCTCCGTTTCGCCTCTTCCCTTTCCTCTTTCAAGGCCGATTTGAAGACTTTCCTCTTCGATCGTGCCTTTTGTTCCACCCCGAACTCTTTTACCTCCCCTTCATGTTTCACCCCTTCCCAAACACTCCCCTCCCAGCTCGGGTCACACGCCTCTTGTTTAGCGCCTTGGGACGTCCTCCCGACGTGAAAGGCGCTATATAAATGTAAATTGTTGTTGTTGTTGTTGTTGTTGTTTGACAAGGTGACTTGCTTTTATATTGGATCAGCCTGTTGTTGATCCAAGTCAGGACCAAATGCATGAATCCATAAGTATTGACTTTGAAATGGAGCAAATAAAGATGTTTCATGATATGCACAGGGATAGTTTCATTACTATGTTCATTTTTTTTCTAAGCTAGTTGTATTCTGTGAAACCAACGTGAATAAAGATCGTGAAATCTTGATGGAGAACAATCATTATAATTAGCCTATACCTTGGTTCATGCAAGATTTAAAAACACTGAAACAGTATTCAAAATTTGTTTATAGCACTCGGTAAACATTAACTCAAATAAAAGACAACATGGACTTGCATTAAGACAGTAAATATAGGGTTAGAAAAACAATATACAGTACAGGGGGTACTTCTGAAACAAACTATCCCAGTAAGAATGTGTTACAACATTATTGAGAGAAAACATCTTGTTCCAGTGTTGTAAACTAAATAGAAATCGCTGGATTGTGTGAAGCTGTGAAGTGGTTGCAGTTGTTTTGAACAACTAGATCAAGATAACAAATTGAATTATTTTACATGGTGTATTCTATGTATATACTGTATATATATATATATATATTAAACTGCTGTGGGAGGATTTAGTACATTTCTGAAAACCAAGAGAAGGTGGACTATTTGTTTTACTGGCACAAATTGAATACAGTCTCTTATGAAATATAAGATACATTAAAAGGAGGTATATAACAAATGATAACCTTTCAATCATACAGCAGGTACAGCTAAATGTGCTAAATAGAGACAGGTCTCACCCAGAAGATTAATAGGGTTGGGAATATAACTATAATAGCCTCAGGAAATAAAGGTTTAATGGAATCGGGTTGTTTATTGAACATCTTATTCACACAAATCAGTGCGGGAACCTAAAAATTGGAAATGACAGGTCACAAAATGCCATGTGGTAATTATCACATTGCTGAAAATTGCAGTTCAAACCAATGGTGCGTTAGACCGGTATTGCTGTGAAACATCACTCAAGTGGTGCACTCCAAGTGCAGAAACAGTGGTTGGAGTCTTCATAACACCGTGCCCTCCTCTTCGTCCATGCCTTTGGCTACCTCTGTCCTCCACCTTCCCTGATCACAACCCCTTTTACATTTATAAAATTACAAATTGCAATTTTGTATTGTATTCTGCATCGCATTTTTATCTCCAGTGTTTGAAGTATTTTCGGACAATAGCTAGTGGTGATCCAATAAAAAGTCATTTTAAAACATATCATTGTATCAGCTTTGATACAATGATATTGCTGGACTGCAATGCTCAGAACATACTATTCCAATCTATGTGCATAAAACATGGCCTTGGACTTCTATAGAATATACAGGAATTAGCGTTCAAGTTGCTACTGTCCTCTGTGCGCAAGTGCTCATGTTGCATTCAAATGTGACATTAATATAACATTCCTTCCTACTTCACTGAAATATTAAAACATGAAATAAATACTGAATGGGATTCTCAGTTTAACAGATTCTGTGAGGGAGTCTGAATGAAAAATAAGCAATTTGTTTTTAAAAAAAGGGCAACAACTCCACAAGTCAAGCTCAAATTAATTGCACCAATTGTGTCTCATTAAGAGTAATGCTATGCAAATTCGATCACGGTGAGAAAAGAGAACATCGTAAAACTAATATGGTAATAAAGGTTGATAAGGACAACTTTTATTTAATCTACAAAATAAGACAGTATGTGGAACTCCAACTTACTCTTTTACCTTCTGCATTTCGGGTCTGTTTCACCATTGAGACTACAGTACTGTATAGATTTTTACCCCTAAAGTATATTGTAAACATTTATAATGGATTGTAACACAGCAAAAAAAAATGACTCAAATATAATGATATGAGCAGCTGGAGTGTGTCATTATAGTGTAGTTAAATATTTACAAAATTAAATTCATTAATAATTCAGATTGTGCTATTTTCCAAGGGTTTCTTCACTGCTTTCCCTATTCAAACCTGCAGCATTGCCTTGACCTTCAATGAGTACTGTGTTAGCAATGCATCAGTGCTCTGCGCCAAGCTAGTTGCATACGGAATGGAAGTAGACCGGAGAGCTACATGACATTTTATTGCCTGAACGTAGCTAATGAGTTTAAAATTCATGGTGTGCAATTTTGCTTTAAGGCAAGCTGCAGCTATTTTGTATTGAACACTACAAACATTTCTCATACTTTAAAGCTCTTAACATTTATCATTTATTCGTAAACATCTCTTCTTCAAAATCTTTGAAAATAGTGTCACAGAATTGTTACAGCTACCAGAATCATAGGTTCAGCCTAATGGACAGGAGCTCAGTTTAATGTCTCATCAGAAGTGATGGGTACAAGGACCAATATTGTTTGACATACATACAAGCATACATTGCTAACACATTGCTAAATAATAATTTATAGGAAGCAGAGAGCAATGCTGTCAATATAGTATTAAGAAATGAATGCACCAGCTAAGTCTGACATACTAGCTTCAGTAAGTCCCAGCAAGTTTTCCCAATGATAGTGAGAGTCCGAAGAATGACTTCATTTAAAAACGATATTAGAATGATAATAAAGGAGGTTGAACAGCTATATCCTGTCTCTCCCCTTCTATTCATGTGTGCAAAACTGACTGTCATTGTGGTATAATTGGCTGGAACCTTCATTTATGTTTCTCATCTCTGACTCATTTTCTGTGTCTGAATGGAAGAATACAATCCAGCCGATAGATGAAAGTTTTACCCCACTGTGCACAACCTTCCCTCTTTCCTACCTTCACAATCTATGGGACATTCATATTCCCCGTACCTTATGCAATGCAGCAGTGTAGTTTAAAAACATCAAAATATCTTTGTAAAACCAAAAAACTATTTGGAGTGAGTGGCAGCATAGACGCAAATAGACTATCTGCCACTCCTAAATAGCGTGGTGCTTTGGATGAGATGGTAAACAGATGTCCCACCTTTCTGTTCAGGTGGATGTTAAAGATCCCACAGAGTTACTTGAAAATAGAAGAAAGTTTCTCCCGGTGCCTTGGCTATCAATCCTCCACATAAAATTATGTCATAGATTTCATGGCTACTCGTGGGACATTGTTGTGTGCAAATTGGCTGCAGTGTTCACCTACACAATACATACACATTACCGTAAATCCTTTGAAGCATTTTGAAATGTCCTCTCACTACGAAAAGCCCTATATCAAATGCAAGGATTATTATTATTTTATTATCATATTAAAGTGGATTAAGTGAATGGGAGAGGAGTAGATTAGGTGTCTCGTGTATAGGTAAATATCAGAGTCTACTTGATGGGCTGAACGTCCTGTTTTTGAGCTGTAACATTCTATGAAGTTATTAATATTTACTCTTCACAATTAAATTCTGAAACCCAATTGACCTATTCTCAGCTTTCTTAATAATGTAGAAATGGAATTTTCCGACATTAATTTGGAGTTGAATTTCAGAACCAAAGTAGTTGATTAGAAAATGTCCTTGCATATACAGTATTTCTGAATTTTTGTGTTTGCATTTATATTAATCCAGGCTCCAAGGATCTGAATTCTTAATCGGCTTCAATAAGAACACAAAATAAAGTCATAACATCTGCCACTTTTTAATATTCTGTCCTCTAATCTCCTTTAAAAAAAACGAAAGCTTAATCCTGAACAAACCACATAGAGATCCAGTACATGCAGCACAGTAGCAAATCTCAATTAATCATGCAGAAACTATCCAGCTTAGTTAACACACTTGGGCATCTGTTTTAATTCTCAAGACTAAATCAACAGTGCAAGTTTATTTCAGAAGATGTAAAGCTATAAGCTATTGGAACACATCTCTACAAACATGGAGTCCTGTAGATCAATGGTTAGAGCCCTTGCCTCACAAGCGAGAGTCCTGGGTTTGATTTCTGGCAGGGCAACATTTTGAGCAAGTTTCCTTACTCCACGTGCCTCTGTTCACTTAGCCATACATAGTAAAATTGGTCATTAGTCGATGGCAGATCACTTTTCCAGGGATAATAAACCTTAAAAAAAACACAATAATAATTTGGTCATTCGATCCACAACTTTTTGTGGGACACTGCTCTGCACAACTGGCTGCTGAGTTTCGCCCACAAATATACAGTCAATTCACTTTACAGTGTGTTCCGTGAAACACTTTGAGACATCTAGAAGTCATGAAAAGCACTATTTCAAATGCAAGGATTATTATAATAAAAGCCAACTTTTTTTGCGAGAAAATAGTTGAATTGAAGCACAAAAAAGTGCATAAATATATTTTTGAAATTGCCACGTTTATTTCTAGAATTTTACGAAAATGTTGTAGAAAGAGCATTAATGGACAACAGCATTATAAAATGCAGCCTTTATTCCCAGGACACCATGCTATATAAAGAGTTGGCCTTTTCTTCAAAATGTCAGCAATAAAAGGCAGTCAGGAAGCTTAACACAGAGACTGAAAGTGATCACTTCCGCAAAGTCTAACAGAAAGACTGGTCTAATCTGTACCATATTAAAAAGCTAAAGGTCACGCTAGCCAAGGAAAATATAGAAGATCTCAACAACAGCAACACCTTACATTTAAATAGCATCCCTCACGCAGGGTAGCATCCTAAATTGCTTGACAGTGGCAGAGCACAATGCTGAGCCGGGGGGAAGGGGGAGGTGACCGTAGGTACGTTCGAAGAGGTAGGTGTTCAGGCGCAACTTGAGGATGAGGAAGGAAGTGTCAAGATGAGGAATAGAGGAAGTGTTCCTCTGGAACTCCAATCACACAGGTGCAGTTTTGTTGTTGTTCCAGTTTTGGGGTAGTAATGGCTGAAATTACAGCCACCAATGGTGGAACGAAGGACATGAGGGACATGCAGGAGGTAGCGGGTTGTGGATGGGGTGGGGGGGGGGGGGGGGGAGCAGGGGCTGATAAGCAGATCAGACAGGTAGGGAGGTGGCAGGGATTTGAAAACAATTTTGAGGATCTTGACATTGATAAGTTTGGTGATAGGGAGGCTTGCTAGAACAACAAAATTACACATGTAGAGTGCTATTCATGATGGGAGGGCGTCCCAAAGTGCTGAGAATTGGTGAAATAGGGGTAGAGAGTTTAGTGCGGGTGAGAATGTGGATGGCGGAGTTTTGTATCAGCGACCTCAGCTGAAATACCTTGTATTTTCAATATGTCCATTTGAAAAGAAGAACTCGGCATCCTCTAGAATCAGGGCACAAGGAAACAGTAGTTTCAAACACTCTGAAAAAGTTATGCAAAGCAAAGGACTGAACAGCTAGTCATTGTCTCATGACAACATGAATTAGCACTGTTTCACTGATTTATTGTAATAGTTTAAAATGTGTCTCTTTGAAACAATTGCAGGATTATCGTGTGAAATTGTGGGATCAGCAAGTGAAACCTTCAAATATAAAAAATGATTCCTGAACAGCAAAGAGAAGACCAGAACAGGAGCCTGACCCTGTCCATGTATTTTACAGCAGAGCTAAGGAGCGAAAATCTCATCTGATCTCTCCCTCCCTTGCCTGGGATTTGTGACAGTACTTGTTTGACTCCCATTCCTGCATCAACAAGGCAGAGAACCTATTACTTTCCAGCCCTGGATAATCATTTTACTAAATGAGCTAGGTATAGATCTTGCATTTGCAAATGTTTTAATGTAAAGTAAATTGATAACTTGGAGAATTATATCAAAGGCTATAACATAGAAATAGGCCATTCTGCCCAACTAGTCTGTGGCAGTATTATTCAGAGAAACGTGTCTGTGCGAGTGTTTATACTCCACAAGACCTGCACCTCACTATAACTTGTTAGTCAGTAGGTTTGTTGATAGGAGACAGCTTCTTCCACTATGTCTCTGACACACAGCATCAGCCATCAAATCATAAATGAATGCTATCAGAGAAAACAGTAATTTTAATATTTTCACAGTCGTCATTTGCAATGATCATCAATCATGGGAAGCAGAACTCATGCCTGCAAGAAATTTATGATATCAATTTGCCCTGCGATGCGCACAGCTTGAACTGTGAAGTGCCAGTATGAGAAAGAATTGGAGACTGTTCATGCCTCAAAGCAATTTCCACTTTGATTATTTCAAAGAAAAGCCATCAGGCAATGTAGCAAACAAAAAAACCTCATCTTCAATCTAAGCATTGAAAATTTCCAGTCATATACTTTGACAAAGTTACTAGTTGCTTTAGGCAAACATACTCTCGACAAGCATCATGTCTGGATCACTCACCCTGCCCGTCTCCCCCATGTTAAAAACACTGCCACCTCAACACAGATGTGTGACTGACCAGTCTGTGCCTTTACACAAGTAAACCCAGATCAATACTTTAGGATATATCATGATAGTAGTACAAGAGGACATAGATGGTAAAAGGCAATTCCAGGACAGACAACAGGAAGTGTTTCTTTACACAGAGAATATTTAATAGTGGGAACAATTTGCCAGGAAAGGTGATTGAGGCCAAGACTCTAGACTAATTTAAAAAAATAAAAGCAGTGATGGGTGGAGGGGGGGAGGGGGGATGAGTCCTGGCAGGATGAGATGGCTGAAGCTCCTTCTTCGTCCAACAACAACAACAACAACAATTTACATTTATATAGCGCCTTTCACGTCGGGAGGACGTCCCAAGGTCCAGACCAAACATGTGATTTATTGAACAGCCAGCAACCAACAGATAGGAAGTCAGTCTCTAAAAAATGAGACAGCTGGAGTAACAGAGTTAGCCCTCCATTTATTAAAAGGAAGCAGAAATTAGTCAGACAGAGTGATAAATTGAAATCAAGAGAGGTATTGAACAGGGCTGACTCGGGAATCCATGCTGGTGTCCCTCCAGTTTGTATTATATACAACAAAGTCTGTCAGCAAAGTAGTCAAAGGGACTGTGAAATCCATTAGAAAAGACAGCCAGGATCTTACAAAGGACAGGTTAACTGGTTACTCCTCAGAGATGTAGCGGGAAACCTTAGTCGCACAAAGGCACTGTTTATGTGATTGTGTTGGAAGGTCATGAAATCGCTGCTGTGGGCTGCTTCCAAAATAAATAATTAACAAGAAAGCCCATGACAGATTTATTGAAATGAGAAATAATGCCTCGTGGAGTAGAAGGACAGTAGAAGGACAGAAGAGGAGCACAATTAAGAAAAAGGCAAAATATAGATAAACTCAACAGTCTTCACGAGCAACTGCTGTGGCTCTCACGGGGAGATAGCGGAAATTTAAAAGCTGCACTGTCTAAAGGAGATGTTTGGTGAAGATCCCGGTGACACTGCCTTTAAGAGAAGCCAGCTTGTCCTGGGGTTAATTGGTCAATCACCTCTAGGTTGTTTGTGAGACCTTAGTGTAACAGATAGCTATTGCTTTTGCCTAAGAATTAAACACAAAATTATATGTGAAGCCCTTTGAGATGTTTTGATAAGATACGGAGTTCCAAAAAATGCAGGTTCTTTCTTGTTCTTCCTAAAGTCTGCAAAAAGCCACGAGCAAACGGTAGTAGGCAATAATATGCACAATGGGTTTGCCAATTCTGTTTCCTGTCTGTGTCTATATGTGAAGGGATAAGCCCACTGAGTGAATTCATTTCCCAGAATTTGTGAAGCTGCATATAATTGTGGTATAAACTGATCAAGTTCAGTCTATAATAAGAATAAGGAGGAGAAGAAGAAAATCCATATAATATTTGACCAAAAGTAACCCACACCTCTGGAGAAAGAAAATCACTTATGTCTGTGATGGAGAAAAATGTTGAATGGCACAAAATGTAATCTGCAGAGTTAGTGACGGAAGAAAACCAATGTCAGGCCTTGCCTGTTGTCAACAAGCGAAGTTCATGTCACTTTTCAATCACAATTAATGTGTAGATTCTGAACATGTCAAATAATAAAACAATAATAAATTGGTCATTTCAATGCACAACTGTTTGTGGGACACTGCTGTGCTGAATTGGTTGCTGCATGTTGTCCACAAATATACAGTTAATTCACTTTACAGTATATTTTGTGAAGCGCTTTGAGACATCTAGATGATGTTGATAAGGCACCATATCAAATGCAAGGATTATTATTTTTCTGTAGTTATGAGGTAAAGTTCTGGTAAAGAATCTGCCTAACATTGTAGAAAACTGAACAGACCAGAAGGTTTCAGGTAGATTCTGCTCTGTGGCATATTAACTAGGTAAGAGAATTAACCTTCAAGTTTCTGGAAGGGGAGGGAGACAGAATATGGTTAGCAGGTCACAGAGGTAAAAATGAGCAGGTCTGTGGAGGGCCTTGAAGGCAAGGATGAGGATTTTTAACTCCAGCCTCTGTGGGGATGGGGAGCCAGTGGAGCCCAGGTGAAGGTGGGTCATGGAGCCTGGTGGTGGGAGAGTGCACCAGCTGCAGAGTTCCGGATGATCTGCAGCTTGTGGCAGAAAGAGTTCGGAAGGCTGACAAGCAGGGAGTTGTTGTAGTCAAACCTAGTTGTGGTAAATGCATGGATGAGGGCTTCGGCGGCCTGAGGTGAGAGGCAGAGGTTGAGCCGTGCGATGCTTGGGGAGGTGGGGGAAGGCAGAGTGGATCATGGCATAGACAACAGCCTAACTGAGTTTAACAAAGAACCAGTATTGTGGGGCACAATTGGTGGAGTGTTAAACAATCCTGTGGCTCCTACAAGTATGTGTTTAAGTATTCATGTGAAAATCTACTTTGTGATTTTCATTGCAACTAATACAGTCACCAGGAAAGTGAAGAACAATACATTGTGAATTATAAATAAATACATTGTCTTTACTCTGCTGCATTTATAGCCAGCCAATGTTTCTGCAACTTTTCTATACAATGGAACGAGCTATCCAGGTACAGGTACCACAATTTTAAAGCAATTTAGTCAATTAGATAAAGAAAGAAATTGATTACAGAGCCAACTGTCTTCGAGGAAAGTCACACATCCACTTCATATCCAGACTCCTGTTAACTGAGAGCAATAAATCTGCTTTTCAATTTTGGCTTACACAGCTGCCATTTACTAACTGACTCGGTTCTCTACAGATCCAGTACGTGACTGTTCAGAATTTTCATTTTACGATATACTGGTCCTTTAAAGCTATGCACTCTACTGTACTAAAATAGATGCATTTTCAGTCAGTGTTCTGCTTCGCATTAATATGGCACATTGCATGGAGAGGATAATACAAATCAAGGAGTTCTGATGTCATACACCACAAGAGTAGAATTAACACTGCCATCATAACCTTGATACTGTTATATCCTTAAATGCATTGCAATCTGTCATTCAATAAAAGCCTCTAATCCACAATCTTTAGCAGAAGACATGCTACAATTGAGAGGCTTATAAATGAGTGATGTAATGTTTGTAATGTGGAGTGGAAGGGAAAGAGAGGTAGAATACTTTGGTCCGTGTGCTGACAATGTACATTATTTAAAGCTACAATAAAAAGTAGTGGCCTGGCAGAATGAAAAAAACAGTACTGTATATTGAAAATAAACAGAATTACTGCATGCCAACAAAATAAGGAAACCAATTTAACTTGTTGCAGACAGAATTATGATTTGCATTGACATTAGTGACAACATTAAAAGTAAGAATAAATCTTCCACCAACACTAGGGAAATGCACATTCTTAATGAAAGATTTAGTTAAATTCATTGCAATCTATAGCACTTATTCAGTAATTCAGTATGGGGAGCAGGGGGAGAGAAAAAAACATTACACATGCTCAGTTATGTTTAGTTCAATGTATTCCGTGCAAAACACTAGAACTGATAAACAAAATCATTCAACCGACGAATGAAATAGAAATATACAAGGCAGCATGTGCCAAATAAGACCATCAGGCATTTCATTCCTGGCAAGCAGAATATGGTGAAGTTAACTGATCAAAACCACTTCATCTCACAAATGGGCAATGGATTCCCAAAAGAATTAGCTTGTGCACATCTTACACATTCATGAATACCGTCGTTTTTAAATACCACATCATCACTCAAGAACACAATATTCTCACTTGACAGGACATTTGCAGAATGAAAGCATCCACCCAGGCATTGATCTATACCGCTGGCAAACGCATCTTGTATTTCATGTTTTTAAATTTAAAAGAGTTCTTGTAAAATAACTTTTAGTTCTTTTACAAGAACTAAAAGTTTTTGTAAAAAATGCAACTTTCAAGATTGACACCAGTAAATGGGAAGCTTAAGTAACAAATGAAGCAACATCTTCTATATGAAAGTTATCTCAGTATGGCTGGTTAGCAAAGTGCTTATGAAAGGTTAAGCAATAAGTGGATTCATCCCACATTCATGCGACAAGCGATCCCTTGATGCTGCAATCTAATTTTAGTTGAAATTAAAATACTTTCAAATTAAACTAATAAATTACAAAGGAAGTTATACACTATATATGAATATATGTGTTAAACTTTGTACTCCATTGGCACGTAGACTCCAGTCTTTACAATTTTCTTACAATGTCCATATGGGAGGAAGTGGAACCTTTCAACATCTTGTATGTCTTTGGAAAGTGTAAAAGTAAATCCATTGGGAAATTAAGGAGTAGATAATATGGGTGTGAATATTAAACGGATAATCAGAAAGAATGGGTTACCAGGAAGGGTGGGTTTGGGGGTCAGGACACTTGCTCGTTTCAGAAACAGTTAATTGCTGTAAGTGCAAACAATGCAGGGTTTGTATTATGAAAGGATGTTTGGGGATTTCTTCATCTGAACAGCTCTTGTGAAATCCAGCACACTGCAACTTCATTCAGTGATGCAAAGCGCTCATCTACAATTGATGGTTGCCATGGCTGTTACTGTATTCTGTTACAGTGCATTCTTGGAATTCTGATTCTAGAATTAAGACTGTGAGCTGCAGCATTAATCCAGGCAAATTTATTCCAACTCAATTTGTGCAACCAGTCACCTTCCCAGTTCTCTACCACAGCACCATCAACATTTGAAACTATAAAAAGCTTCTTTGATTTTGTGGGAAAATTTGTTTCTTACTCAGTGATTATTCAAGTCATTAGATGTTAAAGTAGATCCACAATTTTATGTCCTCTTACAGTATATCTAAGAACATCTCAATTGCTTTAATCCATGCTTTAGGGAACTGGTGGCATTTGCAGACAACTAAAATCATGAGGAGTTTCTTACAAGCAGCAATTTTCACATCTTACATTTAGCTTAACCTTGACAGCTTCATCTATAGGGGATTTAGCATATTTTTCTTATCATTTTATTGCAGGATAGGAATTGCATCTATCTTCATCCAGAGAGGAGGGAATGGGTCATCTGAACTCAATCAAGCATAAGCAAAGGTTTCCACAGCCAACAAACAGACCAATTAAGAAATGTTAATACATACCCTTCAAGAATGTTATTGGGTATTAACTAGGATCCCCACTGGGTATGTGGCTTTCACAATTGGGAAAGCTGCGGAGGCTTGTGTAATTAGCGACAGGCTATGTAATCATATATAAATAAAACAGTTAAGCAATCTATTTTCTTTTCAATAGTGTGTCAGCCTGGCATAGTGGTAGACAGCACTCTTGCTTCGAAGTTTGCAGATTCTTGCCCCAAACTGGAACTTGGAATGACATGGTTTAAGTTGGCACTCCATTGAAGTGCTGGGGGTGTGATGCACTGTTGGGAGTTGCAGTTCTTTGGATGAGACATTAAACCAAGGTTCCGTCTGCCAGTTCAGGTGGATTTTGAAGATCTCGTGGCACTATAGAAAAAGAGAAGGAGGATGGGGAGGGGTTCTCCTGGTGTCCTGGCCAACAATCCCACCCCCTCAAAATAAAGTTAGTCACTCATTCCTTAACTGTTTGGGATATTGCTGCGCCCAACTGGATGTGCATTTTGCCAACAAAATACATAGTTAATTTACTTCACAATATATCCTGTGAAGCAGTTCAAGCTATCTCAATTATGTGATAAAATGCTATATCAAATGCAAGGATTCTTGTTATTATTGAATACTACTTTATAATAAAAATAAACCAGGAGTTTAATATAACATTTCTCAAGTCAGGAGGACATCTCACAACACTAAAGTGAAGTGACTGAATATTTTCTCAAATCAATTCTGGTAATGTTTCCCAGCAAGATACAATATTGCTTTAAGGTTTAACCAGTTCCTGTAATTGTGAGGGAAACACGGCAACACACAAACGGGTTAGGACTTGGCCAATGGCTATATAGCTCTGAGACATTCCTGAATAACTATCCAAATCCTACCAGTTCTTGTGAGGATTAGGATCAGTATGGAGAAGAATTAAAAGAAGGAATAAAATTAGAATTCTGATTTCCCCCTCTCAAGGATTGGGATGTAAGGAACAATGGTGATAAAAGTACAGATTTTTTAATATGTTTACGACACTTTATTAAAATAAACTTGCATAATACTGCATGAAATTCAAAATAGAAATGTTTGACATGGAAAAAATTACTCGAAATAGGTGTGGTTAATGCAATCTTGCATCCTCACTGCACATAATCCTATTGCAACATTAAAATTATTTTTTAAAAATCAAGCAAAGTCACTACAGTATGGCAACAACCTCTCTAATGGTAAACAGCTGCTTTCAGAGGAACATTAATCCATTAGTCCTCATCCTAACCCGGATATTTCAGTTTGGTTTAAATATCAACTGTTTACAACTTCTTACTCATATTAATTACATATCCATTCAAACCAAACTTTGTTTAAAATAAGCAAAATATAATAATACATGCATTTGATATAGTGCTTTTCACATCTTCCAGACATCTCAAAGCATTTCACAGAATACACTTAGAATACCGGACGTGCAGAGTCTATATACGTCTACACTACCCAAAGTAGTTTGTTTCCACCCCCGTGAACGACGTAATAGCGAATGTCGCCACATTAAATGAATATATGTTCTGCTATTTATCAGCAAACGTGATAACGAAACGTTAACCAAAGCAACATTAAGCGAGGTGTACCTGTATACTGTATAAAGTGAATTGACTATATTTGTGGGTGAAACACAGCAGTCAATTGAGCACAGCAGTGTCCCACAAACATTCGTGGATTGAAGCGACCAATTTTTGATTTTATTTCTTGAGGCATTCTTATCAGACATGTGGAGTAAGGAAACTTGCCCAAGGTTTGGCCCTGCAAGGAATCGAACCCAGGTCTCCCATGTGAGAGGCGGGTGCTCTAGCCACTGAGTGACAAGACTCCACATTCTTATACAGTGGCTATTCTAAAGAAACTTGGAGGAGCATCATAAAAAAATTCTCATTCACGACGTGGCTGTTTGGGGCACTGCTGTTTGCAAATTCACCTACAAAATACACAGCCATCGTACTTTGTGAAACATCTTGTGAAGTGTTTTGGGATTAATAATTTATAGGAAAAAAGGCACAACTGGAGACATTCTCTTTAGTTTGTTAGACCTGTGAGAGTTTAATCCCAATGGCCCAACCTTCCATCATACCCGTTAATATTTCTATCCAAGTATCTGTCCATATCTTTTAAAGGATCCATTTTTAAGGATTTTCCAATGGATCATTTAAATCTCTATAACTACTTTTTTCAGATGACACAGGACTTTGTGCAGTGTATTGTACCTATATTTTCGCTTGGACACTGGAACTGCAAAGTTTCGAACGTAATTGGAGGCTGTTACCCATGATGACAGCCTCCAGTTATAGTTGTGGAGTCCTGTAGCCCAGTGGTTAGAGCACTCGCCTTGCAAGTGAAACCTTGGTTCAATTCTGGGCAGGGCAAAACATAAGAACATAAGAATTAGGAGCAGGAGTAGGCCATTCAGCCCTTTGAGCCTGCTCCGCCATTCAATAAGATCATGGCTGATCTTCTCACCTAACTCTGATTATCTGCCCTATCCCCATATCCCCTAATCCCTCTATTTTTCAAAAATCTATCTGTCTCAGCCTTGAAAATGTTCAAGGACTGAGCATCTACAGCCTTCTGGGGTAGTGAATTCCATAAATTCACTACCCTCTGAGTGAAGAAATGTTTCCCCAATTCTGTTCTAAAAGGCTGACCCTTAATTTTAAGACTGTGACCCTTGGGCAAGTTTCCTTACTCCACATGCCTGATAATAATCCCTCAAAAAAAAGTTGGTCATTTCAATCCACGACTGTGGGATACTGCTGTATGCAATTGGCTGCTCCATTTCGCATACAAATATATAGTCAATTCACTTTACAGTTTATTCTGTGAAGTGCTTTGTGACATCTAGATGATGTGAAAAGGCGCCACATCAAACGCAAGGATTATTATTATTATGACAACCGATAAAAGAGCTGTGTAATTGTGTAACTCAGATGTTGTTTACAAGCTAGAGTCTGCCAGACACAGTATCATATGTCTGAAGTATAGTTTATGACATTGCAGAAAATTAAAGCTCGGTTTACACTTAAAGGAATACTAACACAGGCTACGGTATTTTATCTGATATAAATGTTCGAAGCTAAACCTATAGCGTATTGAACCATATGTCATCTTACATTTGACCTCAGATTGAACTAACTTGACCTAAATCACCTTCTGCATTGTGCATTTGACTTTCATCTTTGATTACTGTGGTCGAAGCATTAACAAGAAAAATGGAACGAGTTCATTTAGAGTGAGCGCTTCCTAACGATTCTATTCTCACCCTTCCCTTAACACCCTACACAGATAACGATGAAACAATGTTTTGCATGTTGTACATTCAACCATTCCCAAGGCTTATTTTTCAAAGCTGCATAAAATATTCGTAATTAGAAAGTAGTGATTGAGGAATAATGATCTATATTATTGAGCTACATGTCTCAAACAGCCAAGTATAAGGTTGGAAAGTGTCCAACCTTACACTGAACTATTTTTGCTAAACAAAGATGTGCAATTTGATGACACAATTCACTTTGTGAAAATATCACTGCACTGCTAGTTAGTACACGTTGACAGAAATTTAACAGACCAATTTTACTATTAAAGACACTGATGTTTTAATGGCATAATTGTCGTCACCATTTAAACTACGATACAGTAGCTAAAGTTGTGAAATAACTAAAAGTGACCCAATGTAAATAATAAGCATAGGTAATATTCACCCAGAATAGTTTAAAACCTTTTCTGACATTTTTGACATGACTTCGGAGAAATGATCAATGTAGCATGTTCTGTTTCCAGTAATGGATATTACATAGAGGTAAAATAGTTTGTAACATAAACAGATTAGATAAAGTTACAATCCATTAAGACATACTTAACCTCAAACTGTGCAGGGTTCACTGACAATGCAGATTTAAAATGAAACATAAATATCTTAAAAATCACTAGTAAAATATGAGTACACCAAAAACACATAAACGGTGTATTTATTGGGCATAGTTTTTAATGGGACAGTAGGGAATGGTGATATGGGAATTTTCCGGATATGGATATATCGGTTGGCTCATATCGAGATATACCGAAATATTGATATTTTGAGTTTTTTCATACTGCACATGCGCGCGTGCATCGGAGTGCGCGCGCATTCGGGGCCTATCTTCTCAGGAGGTAAATATCTTTCTCTCTCTGTGTCTCTCACTCTCTCCATCTGTGTTTTTCTGTCTGTGTCTCTCGATGTCTCTCCCTCTCTCCTCTCTCACATCCCCCCCATCTCTATCTATCTGTATATTATCACATCCACCCCATCTCTCTCCCCCCCACCGTCCCTCTCTCGCACCCCCCACCCCCGTCGTCTCTCTCCCCCACCCCCGTCGTCTCTCTCCCCCACCGCCCCCCCCCAGCCGTCTCTTTCTCCCCCCCCCACCCCCCGCCGTCCCTCTCTCCCTCCCCCCCCAGCGGTCTCTCTCCCCCTCCCCCCAGCCGTCTCTCTCACCCTCTCCTCCTTCCCCGCCGTCTCTCTCCCCCTCCCCCCAGCTGTCTCTCTCCCCCTCTCCTCCCCCCCCCCCAGCCATCTCTCGCCCCCTCTCCCCCCCCAGCCGTCTCTCTCCCCCTCTCCCCCCAGCCGTCTCTCTCCCCCTCTCCCCCCCAGCCATCTCTCTCCCCCTCTCCCCCCCAGCCATCTCTCTCCCCCTCTCCCCCCCAGCCATCTCTCTCCCCTTCTCCTCCACAGCCGTCTCTCTCCCCTTCTCCCCCCCCCCCCCAGCCGTCTCTCTCCCCCTCTCCCCCCCCCCAGCCGTCTCTCTCCCCTTCTCCCCCCCCTCCCAGCCGTCTCTCTCCCCCTCTCCCCCCCCCCCCAGCCGTCTATCTCCCCCTCCCCCCAGCCGTCTATCTCCCCCTCCCCCCAGCCGTCTCTCTCCCCCTCCCCCCAGCCGTCTATCTCCCCCTCCCCACAGCCGTCTCTCTCCCCCTCTCCTCCTCCCCCCAGCCGTCTCTCTCCCCCTCTCCTCCCCCCCAGCCGTCTCTCCCCCTCTCCTCGCCCCCCCAGCCGTCTCTCTCCCCCTCTCCCCCCCCCCCAGCCGTCTCTCTCCCCCCCCCCCCCAGCCGTCTCTCTCCCCCCCTCTCCCCCCCCCCCCAGCCGTCTCTCTCCCCTCTCCCCCCAGCCGTCTATCTCCCCCTCCCCCCAGCCGTCTATCTCCCCATCCCCCCAGCCGTCTCTCTCCCCCTCTCCTCCTCCCCCCAGCCGTCTCTCTCCCCCTCTCCTCCCCCCCCAGCCATCTCTCCCCCTCTCCTCGCCCCCCCAGCCGTCTCTCTCCCCCTCTCCCCCCCCCCAGCCGTCTCTCTCCCCCTCTCCCCCCCCCCCAAGCCGTCTCTCTCCCCCTCTCCCCCCCCCCAGCCATCTATCTCCCCCTCCCCCCAGCCGTCTCTCTCCCCCTCACCA